>VZRX01006426.1:16124-27826 GCA_013398075.1 Notiomystis cincta
TTTCCCTGAAAGATTGACAAAATTCTTAAAAGAGGCCAGAAAAAAGGATCTTGATCACATAAAAAAAAAAAAATCAAAATTAAAGGTGTTCGAGTACTTATTACTGTGTTACAACAATTCACATGTTTAAAATCACACACATGCCAGTTTGCATAAAACCAGAGTATCTTCCCTGAACATAAAATTGGAACTGGAGTGGTAAATATCAGTATATTAGGCAGGTTTCTGAAAGAGAGAGAGAAGACAGGATGGTAAATAAATCAATAGCAAATTCACTTTCTTGTTATCCTAGAATAAGAATTTACTGAGTAAAAAAGCATTATAGAAAAATATGTTCATTATTATTATTCCAAACCTTTTTCAGAGGAAGCTTGGTTATTGCCAGTACATCAAACATGAGAACAAAGGTCTCACTGGATAGCTGGGGCTTGTACCCCTTTTCTTCATAGGTTCTGTTAAGATAAATGTAGCTCAAAATTCAGTAGAGTTTGATCTAGACATGATTACTTTTAGCTTAAGGGGTTAAATTAATCATCAATATTTTTATCTTAAGAATCCTTTTTTTCTTTCTCTTCAAAGGAATCTTCAGAGCTTCAGCTCTAAATAAAAAGGGGGAAAAAAGGTCTTGTCATGCAAACGTGAGCACATAAACATGAAGCCTTATTTCTATTGCTTTTGATGTGTGAACACAATGCCATTCTCTAGCTGGCAAGTACCCAGATGCTTTCTTCTTTATTGCTGGCTGGAGTGCCTAATAGGCATAAACTAACTGCAAACAGGACCCACATGGATTTTAGCACATTTAGATCTTGAATAATTTAAATAATTTGATTTCAGTGATGTGAGATTGATTCAAATAAGCAAATGTTTACAGGATTGTAGATATGGAAGACTATTCATCTAAGATTTCAGATTATTTCTCCTCCAATATTCCTTATTTCTTTTGATATAATCTTGATCATGGGAAATTTCACACCTATTCTTATCTCTCAGGACATGTGTTTTCACATGTAATATAATCTTAGAATCTTATCAAAATGTGTCTGTATAGGATCACAAGATACCATCTAACTCATCTGTCTGTCCTATGGTCAGATCAGATCGGCCTTCATCATTTTTAACAGGAGGCTGTTCAAATAATTCTTAAAGAATTCATTGGTGATGTCTCACATCTTTCCCAGCAGTTGATTTCAGTGCTTCACTTCCCTTTCCACTGGAAAGGCTTTTGTGATTTCTAGAGGGAATCTTCTTGCTGAGCTTTTAAGCCCAATCCTTATCTTGTACAGTGAACAAATTATCCTCTTCCTTATTCCATTTTTAACTTGAAGCCATTTCCATTGCCCCTCTCTATCATCTGTACACAGAGACACAAAGCATTCATTTCAACTCACTCATTAAAAAAATAAAAAAGTAAAATTGAAAACCATTGATATCATAACATAGCAACACTATATTGTAAGGTTGAGGGATGAGTTTATACATCTTCTTTGCAATACTCTTTTCCATATGTAATGCTCATATCACAATATGAAGTTTCCCCCTTTTTTTTTCTTTCCCCAAGTGACTGCTCCCTTTCTTACTATTGAGAAAATCTCATATTTCATTGTTTCCTATGCAATATTTATGTCACTAATCATTCCTGCTTCAATGCACTGATCCTTCTCAGCTGAGCATTTCTCCCTACACTGGGGAAGGAATAACCCCATGTAACAGCTCAACCTGGGTAATAACCAGGGGAGAAAGCCCTGATGGTCATGCTGGCATCAAGGTAAGCACTGGCCAGCAGCACACTTCAGACCAAAGGCCAGTTGAGCCACCTGAGCTGCATTAAACAGAGTTTTTCCATCAGGGAAGGGAGATAATCCTTCCCTTCCTTCTGTCAGCACTGGTGTGATACTCTGGATTTTGGTACCCAGAACTGGTCTACCCAGTACGGAGGGGCATAGAATTAATAGAGAGGGTCCAGTAAAGGGCCACAGACACAAGTAGAGGAATGGAACATTTGTCATACCAAGAGAGGCTGAGCCAGCTGGGACTGTTCATCCTGGGGAAGTGTCATGGGGGATCTTCCCTGTAGGTATAAATATCTGATCTGAAGGAGTGAACAAGGCAGACTCTTCTCAGCAGTACATAGGGACAGGACAAGAGGCATCACACAATGAGCACAAGTAGTGATATCTGAACTGTGCTTGTACTTGTCAACTATTCATTCTTCCTGGTATTCCTCTTCTCACAGAACTCATTGAACTAGTACTGGTGGGAAGTAAATGAACTGTTCCTGGCATAATCCACTCAGGTGGTTGTATAACACTTCCATGAATGCCAGGCTTTTACAAATTGCTAAATATTGTATGATTTCTCTTTTTCTTGGAACTGAATATAGCCTGACTAGCTTATCAATCTCATCCTTCTTCCTCAGCTTTGTTCCTGTACCCCAATTTTTAGAAGTTATTTTGAATCAATGGCAGTGATTACCGAGAGGTGATTTGGGAAAGTGGATTTTTTTTTTTTTTTGTGACACTTTCAAATACCTTGATTTTCAAAGGATGTACAAAACATGCCAAAAACCAAATTCCCTTTCTCAGGTGAAATATCTTCAGAATCTTCACAGTTTTGAACATCTTCTCATGCTGTACAAGGACTTTAAATTATTATTTTTTTCACACAGTAAAATCTTTGTTCCAATTGAAGTTAAAGGATTTTTGCAAATATATAAGTGGAAAAGATCTGACCTTAATACAGTCCCTAAAGCATAAATTGAAGAACATAATCTTTGAAATTATTAAAAAAATAAAAAGAAATAAATTAAATAGGACATATACTATATATTATCTGTTACTTTATAGCAAAAAGGAAATGTATTTTCTTAATGTGAATGGGCATAGACTGTTCTACAAAAATAAATAAATATCTTGTTCAAGAAGAAGTCAGGTCTATATTGCAAGGATTACTTTCTTATTTGCAGTTTTATAAAGAAAGGCATCTGGACTTGTGGGTGCATTAACCCACTTCTGAGCTCTTCAATGACATGCTTTATTACTCTGGGGAAAACTTTTAAGGTCTCCTTTCCATTACTTTTCCATGGTGATATATTTTGACTCTATGGTGTTATTATGCTTTTACTAAGATGCTATATGGATATATAAAATAATTTTCACAAAATGTACAGGCTGTGTTGCTCATGCAGAATCCTCCCTGAAACACATAGCATGTTCTCTTCATCTGCCTATCTCTCTGCTTTTCTGCATTTAGATTTTTCTCACACACACATATATATCCAAACAAACAAACAAAAAAAAGAAACCAAAACAAAAAACAAAAATCAAAATAATTTAAAAAATAAAATCCAAACACAAACAAACAACAACAACAACAACAACAACAACAACAACAACAACAACAACAACAACAACAACAAAACAACTCCAAAAAACAGCCAACCAACCAGCCAACCAATCCAACATGTTCTGGATTGATTTTCCAAAGATTGATACAAGATGAGGAAGACTTTGCCCTACAATGTTTGTGTTATTTTACAGTAAGGTTAGTTATCTTGAGACAATGCATACGAGGGCTTGGGCACCATTAACAAATATGTTAACTTTATGTGACAACTGATTAATTTTGGTTTAAGGTTATGAATACAAAAGAAAGCATGCTGGTATATAACGTGAATTTTAATGATGTCACAGCACTAGTAAAAGATGAGAAAGATAATTTAATTTGCTTTCTCTGAAAGGTCAGTTCTCTTGAGATGAAATTTTCCCTGAGGGTGTCAATGCCCCTCACTCTTCTTTCTTGCCTTTTCTCTTTCTTTGGAAAGTCAGCATTTATATTTAAACAGAAGAGTATCTGAGCTTTTTCTTCTTGTTTTGTTTTGTTTTATTTTGTTGGGGTATTTTTTGTTCTTTTTCTTTTTGAAAAGTAATGTCAAAGAGAAAAAAAAAAACCAACAAAAATTCCAAAGAATCCCAGATGTTTCATTTTGAAACTCAAGCCCATAAATATTTAGACAATGTGCTTCTTGCTATTTTAGTTCCTTGTGTCTGTGCATGTTGCACCTAAGTAGTTAAGTGTGGCATGGAATCTGGAAGCATAAATACAACAAGTTCCTGTAGACATTTTACATTTGCACCTTGGAATATGGCAGTGGGGAACAAGGGATAACAGGGAATGAAATAATTCCATTTTTGTATTAGACATGAAATATTTCATTTGGGAAGCTATACGCACCTCAGGAAAGTGCTGAGCTCCTTTTGTTGCCAGGCAGATTGATCCTACAGTTCGCTATTTTTGCAGCAAACTCTGGACACTTCAAACCCTAGGGATCAAAATCATGTTTTTTGTTTGCTGATCAACATCACAGTAAATTAATTTCTAGTTAACATTTTTAGCCACCATTTGCATTTTTTAACAATTTTGAAGTTATAAAAATAATTTACCAACATCTTGGGAAAAATAGGCACTTGGGTTCACTGTATGTAACTGTGTTTGAGAAATGCTTTCTCTAATGATTTGTATTGTCACATCATCAGGATAATACAATTTTTCTTTGTTCTTCTTGGAGACAGCATACAAAGACTGAGCTGAGGTTTTCCTTTTTTATTTCTCTGGAAAAATTGTAAAGTTATTTAATTTAAATGAAATCAAAGTATTATAAATGTGGTGGTGAAAAAAGTAAATAAAACTTGGATGATCTGAATGCAAGCTGATTTAACTGAAGTTAAATCAGAACCTCAATAAGTCAAGATTTTTAACAAAGGATCTAAATGTCTATAAGTTAGTTTCTGACAAATGGAGGGAAGCTAGCTGTACTAAAGAGATTAGGATTTTCAATGAAGAACAACTCTGGAATTTTTTCTAGTTATATCGTCTTGAAAAAAAATCAAGAATCTCTCTCCCTAGTAAAGGGGTAAGGATGTGAGAAGAATAATGACAATAGGTGGAGGTGGATTGAAAAAATAAGGACATGAATAAGTGTCTCAAAGGGCTGCAAGATTAATTAGAGAATGTAAAAGACAGCACTTATAAAGGAAAATGAACTGAAGTTGGCCCAAGAGTAGAACAGGTCTATTAGGGTGATCAAAACGATGGAAAGCCTGTCAATGGAGAGGATATGAGAAAACAAGGTTTGTTTACTCAAGAAAAATGAAGACTTAGAAGGATATGATGGTTGTCTATAAATAAATGAAGGGAGAACTCACCAAGGAGAGACATGAGCTATTTAACCTAACACTACTGCTGGCATAAGAATAAATAGAGTGGGCTGACTAGGAACAAATTTAAGCTAAAAAGAAAATGAGGAAGACTGTAAATTGCTAAAGCAGTGAGGCTTCAGAGGCACCTTCTAGTGAGGGGGGTGGTGGAAGCAGCCCTTTTCAGTGAAGACATCAGTAAAGGTATGAATATAATTATAAATTACACTCTACAGTCTCTACAGGCACAGAAGTCAGGCTTTCTTTACTTTTAGAGAAGGTTGATGCCTGCTGTCTCTGCTCTCATGTTCCTAATGTAGAAAGTAACGAAAACTGAATAAGCAAAGACTGTGTAAAAAATTTAACATATAAACCAGCAAAATTTGTATTAATTAATCATTCAATAATGACATCCTAAATTGAGGAATTATTTTACTTATACCTGCTTGACTTATACCTTTCACAACCTCATTTTTTTCAGGGATTATTTTATGTTTGATGTTTAACTAACAAAACATTAAAAACATTTATGTAAAACAAGCAAATAAAGCTCACCATCAACCCGTCTATGGTTCTAATTTCAAAACCATCTTTTGCATTATATATTGACCAGTAATGAGTATTTTTTGTAATCTGTTCCATGTACATATTTGTTCTAGATTTTGAGTCATATAAGCCCAAGGATGAAGAGTCAGATCCTGAACTCCCTGAGAGCATTGCCTATCCAAGCTCTTGGTGAGGCTGACAGAGTGGCATGTAAAGCATATTTAAGGTTTCAAGTTACTTCACTCGGGGCATTTAATATAGACATATGTTTTTTTCCTCATATCAGTTTATGACATCAACCAATCTTATAAAAGATGTCCCTGCCCATGATCAGATATTTGGACAGGATGATATTTAGGGTCCATTCCAAACCAAATAAATTTATAATTCTATGAAAAAACAAAAAAGGCCTTTGAGAGTTATACAGTAGAATAGGGAAAAAATCTCTAAGTCTTGACCAAAATGCAATATGAAAATTCTACTGAAATGTCTGCAACATTTTATCAGATATATACTCTGAGATTTTGAAGTGGGTTTTGCAGGGGTGTGTGTATGTGTGTGTGCATGTGTGCATGTGTGCATGTGTGTGTGTGTGTATGTGTTCTTTGGTTAATTGGTTTGGTTGATTTTATTTAAAAAAAAATAAAGAATTTCTAAGATTTTATTATACAGGGTATTTTCTTAAGTTTCTTTGGACATCTCCATTTAACATGTGACATACAGCTTCTCCATAGGAGAGATCTATTCTTAGTTTCACAATGTCATCAGTGTTTTGAAGGCATAAATTAAATATTAGTGGCAGTCTGAGAAGTGCACAGCTGAGTGTACAGCAAATGTCTTACATGCTGCCAGTGAAATCCTTCACAGACACAGAAAAGCTATCCAAGTTTTATGAAGCTGAGAGGAAATAGGAATAAGATAGAAAAAAATCTGCTTCTGCCAATGATCAGGAGCTTGAACTGAATTTCACATTAAATCCCACATGTTTATTTATACTCATCTTTTACATGCCATGGATGCTGGGTAACAAACTGGCTGGATGGCCAGGTCCAGAGAGTGTTGGTGAATGGAATTAAATTCAGCTTGTGGACAGCCAGCAATGGTGTTCCTCAGGGCTCATTTCTGGGACCAGTTTATCTTTATTGAGGATCTGGAAAAGGAGATTGAGTTCATATTCAGTCACTTTGCAGAAGACACCAAATTGGGTGGAGTGCTGATCTGCTGGAGGGCAGGAAGGCTCTGCAGAGGGATCAGGACAGGCTGGATCCATGGCCTGAGGGCAACTGTGAGGTTCAACCAGGCCAAGTGCTGGGTCCTGTCCTTGGATCACAGCAAGGCCAGGCAGAGTTTCAGGACTGGGACAGTGTCTGCTAAGCTGCCCAGCAGAAAAAGACCTTTAGGTGTTGGTCAGCAGCAGCTGCCCATGAAAAGAGGTGTGCCAAGGCAGTCAAGAAGGCCAGTGATAACCAGGCTTGCATCAGCAATTGTGTGACCAGCAGGACCAGGGCAGTGAGCATCCCCCTGTGCTGGGCACTGGTGAGGCCACACCTCCTTGGCCTCACATGGCAAGAAGGACATTGAGGGGCTGGAGCATCTCCAGAGAAGGGCAAGGGTCTGGAGCACAAGTCTGATGAGGAGAGGCTGAGGGAGCTGGGGGGACTCAGCCTGGAGAAAAGAAGGATCAGGAGGGACCTCCTTACAACTCCCAGACAAGGGGTGGTTCGGTCTCTTCTGCCAAGTAACAAATAATAGGGTGAGAGGATATGGCTTCAATTTAGACTGGATATTAGGAAAAAAACATTCTTCACTGAAAGGATGGTAAGGCATTGGAAAAGGCTGTGCAGGGATGTGGTAAAATCACCATCCCTGGAAGTGTTTAAAACACACGTAGATGCAGCTTCGTAATACTTAAGGACATGGGTTGGTGGTAGACTTGGCAGTGCTGGAGCTGATGATCTTAGGGGTATTTTCCAGCCTTAATGACTCTATGAAAGGGACAGCAAAAACACAGAAGCAATGTCTGATAATGCTCAGGCTTCAGCCCTTTTCAAGACTCGATTCTGCTCTGCGGTAGAGGGTTAGCAGTGAAGGAGGACTCAGACCTGCCTTTCAGTTGCAGTGAGTAATTCTTCTTTTAGAAATATGAGAGGCAAAGAAGAGGATAGAGTGGATCAGAGGAAAGGTGATATGGTGCAGAACATTTGACTCATAATTTTTCTGTACATTAACAGTTCCACGGCCTTTCAAGTGTATATTTTAAATGTATATTCTTCCAAACCCTTTTCACAAATCCAGCCTCTCCAGTTTTCCTCATGGTACATGGGAAACACTGAACTGCTGTATTTAGTTTGGTGAGGAAAAAAACTCAGATGAACTACATGTTTAACAGCTACAGAAAACTTCAATAATGATGTGTCTTACAATCCTATACTTCTAAAGTAATAATTGCAGACTTACTCACTCATTCATCATGTTATGTATTTTAAGATTTTTCACTTCCATTACTCTGCCTCCTCCCTCCTCCTGTTGTTTGCCATGTGCCCATATCTTTTAATTTGGCCTTGCAACACTTTTGCATGTGTCAGTCTCAGGTTCCAGGCATCTGCAGATATGAGAAGTCTGAATAGCAGGAGGTAATTATCCTTAATTTACAGACCAAGGTTATCCAAGATACATAATGTTTTGAAGATAGCAGGTCTACGGGGGTTTGTAAGGTTGTTAAAGTGAGGGTTTTAAAACCTGCTGATGTTTCTCCTTAAAAACCAAGTGTTTGGACATGAAATAGGGTCTGAATTCAGATTGTCCCTTAGAAGGTTTGCAGGCCAACATGGAAAAATAAGTAGTCTGTATATTCTCAGGAGCAGTTAATTATTTATTTTCCTCTGAATAAATAGAAGATCTGTGTGTTTTTCATTTATGGTGTCACTTCTCTTTGCTGTGGAACAGGTGGAAAGATATCATAGTAGTTTTTCATTCAAGGCATGGAAGAACTCTAAACAATCAACTGACACTATGTTTATGCTATTAGAATATGCCAAAAATCCCTATTTTGGCACCAAAGCAAATCGGCACGAACACCCACTGTCCCTAATATTTAATACTTTAGTATGCCAAAGGACTAGAGTTACAAGCAACCAGCCCTTTCCTTTTCTAGTCTGGCTTTTAAATTGGAAGACTGAGACAGTGAATTAGTTGTTTTCACCTCCTGTAGGTTTGGGATTTTTTTAATTATCATAATTGTATTTTGCAGCATGGAAACAGGAAGGGAGCTTGTCCTTGTGGCTCAAATACCAATTAAATTCCTGTCTCTAATTCAAACTCTGCATAAATCTCAGTACATAGTAGTTTATTTTCCTCAGTTTTCAAATGATATAATAAAATGCTGACATAGGAATCACAGTTTTGTAGGTTCCT
This sequence comes from Notiomystis cincta, assembly GCA_013398075.1. Lineage (NCBI taxonomy): Eukaryota > Metazoa > Chordata > Aves > Passeriformes > Notiomystidae > Notiomystis > Notiomystis cincta. The sequence goes on from VZRX01006426.1 coordinate 25,280, forward strand.
GAAATTGTCAGTAAAAAGAAAAAAGTATTTCCGGGGAATGATTTAGATCACAGGCTTCCAAGTAACGCAGTTACAATGAATCCAAGCCTAAAGTTCATTATTACCTCAGCTTCCTGTCTGGAAAATTATGAAAGTTCACTTTTTTTCATCCTTTTTAAAAGTAGGGTAAAATCTATAAAAATGTAGAACAGGTGTTTTAGCCCTACAACTGGTTTCTAATTTAGAGTAGCATTCCTGTTGTGCTCTTGAAGAAAAGCTGCCAGACAATCATTACATGTCAAAGACTAAAGGGTTTCAAACCACCAGTGTCCTGATCACAGCTTTGTCTTTCAGTTTATGAAATTGAAAAAAGCCATCTAAACAGACAAAATTTGCTGCGGTTTCTTAAATATGATTTCTCTTCTTTATATCACTTAACAGTCCTTACCTCTTCTATAAATTCTTTTTTATATGCAGTCTATATTCTAAATATAGACTAAATTCTAAATATATTCTAAATTCTAAATTCTGTTTACACTGTAACTGATATCTATATATACTTTAACCACTTGTGAATAGTGCAGCACGAAAAGATCTCCATGAAGACTCTTTAGAGTCACTGGAGGAAAAAGAAGGTGTACTTTTTTGTTGTTGCTCCTGTTCTTTTCCATAATACAGCACTTGTCAGAAAAAAAAAGGTATAAAGAAAGAAATGTTGAATGTGTGGATTGCGGGCAGCCTGTTCCTAACTGAGGTGAAGAGAAGCTGCATCATCATTTCATCCTCCATCCCTACCACCTGCAGAGTAAAAAATGAAATGTTGTCACGCATGACAAGGATAAATTCACGCTTACCTTTGTCCATGAAAGGGAGGCAAGAAAAGTAGGGCCGGGAGGAAGGGATGGGGGAAAGAAATACAGAAAAGAAACCTTTGACTAAATTTCAATTCCAGACATTACATGCATCCATAAAAGAAATGCCACCTCCCAGCAAGACACAGAGAATAGCAGTGAGCAGCTAAACTTCATGACCCCCAAAAGAAATGGAGGTAAACAAACCTCTTCTTCCTAGGGCTGGGGCTAAACTTCTGAGCAGACAGAAAAGGAAAGACAAACCCTATCTGAAGTTGCATAAGGGTCAGTAGGCTTCAAATTAAATATCAACACCTTCAGCATAGGCATTTGAGTTAGTTAATCCTGTGTCCCCATGAAAGGCAATGAAGGGAAATAAACACTTATACACCACACCCATCTTAAAATGTTTATATAGTTCTGATTAATGGAAAATCAGAAGGGTCAATCTCTTTTCTCCCCCTGCTAACCACGAAGATAAATTACATCATTAATCTACTTTGTAGCTATGAAAAGATAAGTGAGTAACTCCACTGTAGGATGTCTTTGCAGAGAAGCAAACTGGAAATGTGCCTGTGAAATGGATCTTGACTTATTCCATGCTCACCAGAACATCAGACAGGTCACCAGGCAGGTCTGTGCCCTGCCACCACTGAGGTGATAGCTCACATCTGGTCTGTGCCTAGACATATGTCCAGGCAGTGACAATATGAGGAATAAATAAGTCTGAAGAGAGCTTAGGCTTGTTCTTAGTTGATCTTGAAACAAGAGATTATTCTTGGTAACTCAGGTCTGTTGTTATACCTGATGATGGGAAGTTTTTAATGTCCAGCCCTTGTACTCTAAAGCAAGGCTGATATAAAGGTTCCCTGCCTGTATCCCTTAATTAAAGGGGTTGCCAAGTGTTCATGAAATAAGTTAATTGCTCTGCAACACAGTTCTGTAAACAACATATAAAATATCTATTTTCTGTTTGGATCTTAACTGTGCCATTTCACATTTTAGACCAGTAAAATCGGTGTGTCAGGACTGTGTCTTTCCTACAATATTGTAATATTTTTACAATAACTGCATTTAATTGGCTCCCCAGATCATTTATAGATGTAATATAGCTGAAACCTTTGAGATTTCTGGATACATTGTTAATAAACCTTGAAATATAAATTTTTTATGTAGACTTGGAAATATCTTAGAAATATTTCTGCACACTGAGTGGTAAGGTGCAGGTCAGGACCACATTTTAATGGCTATGACTAGTCCACTTTGAAGACTATAGCCTGCTATTGTTTCCTCTTAGCAGAGTTTTAACTCAAGTGGTGGGGATCAAAGATTTTGTGTTGTAGGTATGAGATTCAGCACAGGCTGATGCTCTGTGATTGGAAACATTGCCTTTAGCATTGTGGAAGGATGAAGTTTCTGTCTAGTTGCATGACAGTAACCCTGTTTCTGTCTTATTTTAATGACATCTTCACAGCTGGACTTACATGAGTGCTTTTGGGGGGTGTGTCTTTTGTTTTTTTCTTATTATAGCTTAGATTGCTGATATCTCTGTTATTTGTATGGTTTGGGGTTTGTTTTCATTCATTAATGTAGCCACAATTTCCATTTCAATAATAAATCCAACAAAAATAGGAACTATAACAATTATAGGTCAAGAAAAAGAACCCTGAAAAAGATGAGTGAAAATGAGCTGGGGAAGTACTATAAAACAGGGAAG
>VZRX01006427.1:5938-28046 GCA_013398075.1 Notiomystis cincta
TGAGGGAACACGGGGTTCTGGAGAAGAGAGGATTCCAGGGGTTAGGGGGTTCTGGGGAGCAGAGGGTTCCAGGGGTTACAGGGTTTGGGGGAATAGAGGGTTTTCCAGGGGACAGAGGGTTTTGGGGAACAGAGAGTTCCAGGGGTTAGGGGGTTTTGGAGAACATGGGATTCCAGGGGACAGAGGGTTTTGGGAAACAGAGGGTTCTGGAGAACAGGATTCCAGGAGTTGGAGAATTTGGGGGAACAGAGGATTCCAGGGGTTAGAGGGTTTTGGGGAGCAGAGAGTTCCAAGGCACAAAGGGTTCTGGGGAATGGAGGATTCCAGGGCACAGAGAACCCCAAGGATTAGAGGATTTTGGGGTGCAGAAGGGGACAAAAGGTTGGCTCCTGCCCACCGATGGCAGCCGAGGGTGGCACCTCCGAGGGGCTGATGAAGAATGATTCCCTGCACTTCCAAACCCTCGCAGCTTCCCTTCTCCCAGGGCATTTTCCCGTCTCCAAACCACTTATTCATGGTTATTTTTCATTTTCCTCTTGTATAAATGCCTTCATTAAGGAGGGAGCAACAGAGAGCGGCCTCATCCCCGAGAGCAGAGCCTGGGACTAAGACTAAAAAATGTGATTTCATGGAACCACAGAATGCTTTGGGTTGGGAATGACCTCAAAGCCCAGCCAGTTCCATGGGCAGGGTCACCTTCCACGGCCCCAGGTCACCCCCAGCCCTGTCCCACCTGGACACTTCCAGGGGCAGCCACGGCTGCTCTGGGAATTCCGTGCCAGGGCCATCCCCGCGCTCCCAGCGAGGAATTCCCTGCCAATATCCCATCCAGCAGTGGGAAGCCGTTCCCTGCCTTGCTGGCAGCCAGCCCGGTGCCAGCGAGCCCGGTACCAGCCCGGTGCCAGCGCAGTGCCAGCCCGGTACCGGCTCAGTACCAGCGCGGTGCCAGCCTGGTACCGGCTCGGTACCAATCCGGTGCCAGCCCGGTGCCAGTCCGGTGCCAGCCCGGTGCCAGCGCGGTACCAGTCCGGTGCCAGCCCGGTGCCAGACCGGTGCCAGCTCGGTTCCAGCCCGGTGCCAGCGCGGTACCAGTCCGGTGCCAGCGCGGTACCAGNTCCCTCCCGTGCTGAAGGGAAGGAGGGAGCCTGGGAGCCGCAGGAGCGCCGGGGCAGAGCCGGAGCGCCCCGGGCTGCGCGGGGGTCCCGCCGCCGCCGCCGCCCTGCCCCGCTCGCCCCGCGGAGCAGCAGCGCTTCAAAGTGAAATTCCGGAGGAAATTTAAAGAGCATCCGGATCCGGAGAAAGACAGAAAGAAAGAGGAAGGGGAGAAAGAAATCGAGGCGTGAGGAGGATCGCAGGCAGCTGGAGGAAGGACGGGAGAGAAGCGATACCCGGCGGGGATGGGGTGAGAGCGGCGGGTTGTTATTCCTGCTCGGCTTTTGTTCTTCATGGCCGCTGAGCTGTTCTTAAGGCAGCGGCGAAAGGAATGAAGGGGTTAAATGGCGGCTTTTTTCCACGTTGCGAGCTCGAAAGTTGAGCCTTGCCTTTTATTTTGGGGGTAAGGAAGTGGGAAATTGCGAGTTGCTGCAACTTCTTTAAATTACTTGTGTGCAAGGGGAAGCTCTGGTGATCTCTGTGTTGTGTGAAATCCAAACTGGGAGGACTGGAGCGGGGGTTGTGCCCACAAACTTTGCCAGAAGTTAAAAATTGAGGATTTGGTTGGGCTTGTTGTGACTCTGGCGTTCAGGAAAATGGGTCCTGTTTGCGTTTCTAACTGGACAAAGAGCTGCTGGAAATTCCCTGATGATTTAGTTCAGCTTTTCCAACAGAGAAATTAGTGCTGCATGGACCTGGCTGAGCATTTTGGCGTGGAAATAGGAGCTTAGCCTGGTATTTAATTTCTGCCCCAGTTCTGAGTCTCAATCACGTAACTTTTAGGACCTGACACGTTGTGAGTTTCTTGTGCAATCGAGGCTTTGGGGCGCTTGGAAAACCTCGTGGATCTGGAGGAATCCTGTCGGATAATTCCCTCCCAGCGCGGGGCTCGGCAGGGCGAGGGAGATAAATAACATTCCTGGGGGCTTGTTTTCCTTTCTGAACATCCTCCTTGGCTAAAACAGTCAGGCACAACGCAGAGTGCAGGAGCAGACAAGGGAGAAGGGAGGAATCAGAAGTGACAGGAATGTGAGGCTGGCAGAAACCCTTTGAAGCTGGCAGGGGATGTGCTGATCCAGGTTAAATCACAGCGTCCCTGTTTTCCTGTCACTTTCCCTGTGATCTGCAGAGTTACTGTAAAACTTCCAGAGCTGCCAGGAGAGGTTTAACAAGGCCAAAGCTCGGGACTAACACACTTGTGGGATGAATCCTTCCTTGGGATTTCTTCCCAGGGTTTCCAGCTCCATGGAAAATGTTGGGATGCAGCGTCGGTCTGTAATTACACTGGTGGAGCAGCAAAGCCATTGTTCAGCCAGACATTTCCACCCAAAATTCCTTATTTCCATTTAACTCCTTAGATGAAAGTGTGGGTTTGGTGGTCCCACAGGGATACTGAGCAGCTTCCAGCTACAAAAAGAGATTAAAAAGCACATTCAGACATTTTGGTTAACTTGTTTTTAAAGCAGGGATTTTGTCCCTCTGTGTTAGGCTTCTTTGTAATATTCTGGCTGTAATATTCTGGTTTTCCAGGATGAATTCTCTGTGGATTCATCTGTATCCACAGAATTTAGGATTTGAATGGGGGCAGTTGGAAACAGGACCTAATCCTGAGGGAAGTGAATTTAGTCACATCCAGCTGAGCCTTCAGTGGCCACATCCTCACATCTCTGCCGGTATTGTAAATTATAAATACAGGGAGGTGCTGACAGGTTGTCAGATATAAATACAGGGAGGTGCAGCTTGCTGGCTTCTACTCTGAGCAATAAAGAACTTATCCCAAATTAATTCAGCCGCTCTGACCTGGGCTGCCCTCTGCTCACAGGCTCCTGGACCCGTCCCTGTCACAGAGTTGTGCTCCTGGAGCTCTGGCAAGGACAGGGCAAAAATAGCAGCAGGTCCAGGGGATTCTTCCCAGGGAAGCTGAGCAGGGCTCTGTGCCTGGAACTGCTCCTGTATGGAAATCAGAGGCACGGGGGGCTGGGAGAAACGTTCCCAGATCTCGGGTTCTCCTTATGACTGGACGTATTTTGTGGGATGTGTGAAGAATTCCTGAGCTGCAGCCTGGCTCTGCCGGGCTGTTTTAACTCCAATTGCTGCACAGAATTCCAGCGGTGCTGTTGGGTGTCCCGGGGACGGGAACACACGAGGTGTTGTGGACACCCAGGAGCAGCCAAGAGCATCCACAATTCCAAAGAACAGCGATCCCTCTCAGCCGTGGGGAGGGTCTGAACGCCCTCCATCCCCCGTGTGCGTGCCTGACCTTGCTCTGGCTGTTCCTGTGCTGATCCAGCGGGAACACGCTCGGCCAGGGCTCCCTTTATCTGCTCAGCCTGGGAGGCAGCTGCTCCTCGTTCCTGAGCTGCAGGGAATCTCCTGGGAATCGGCGAGGGGAGCGGCCCCGGCAGGATCGTGTTCCCGACTCCCTGCCTTTCCCCCAAGGGCACGCAGAGAGAGCCAAGAGGAGCCAGAACCTTGCTGGTGATGGGCACAAGGGTGGGAATCCGTCTTCCCAAACTGTTCCCAAAGTTCAGCGCCCTGGGGTGGAATCAGGGAATGTCCTGGATTGAAAGGGACCCAAAAAGATGACCGAAGCCCAGCTCCAGGCCCTGCACAGGGCTGGGACGGCGATTATCCAGGCACACCCTGCACCCACAGAGCCCAGAGGCTCTGGAGGGGTCGGAATTTGGGGAGAAACGCAGAGGGAAGGAGCTGAGGATCGAGCCAAACAGCACTGACAGACAGACAGACAGCCAGCAGCTCCTCAAGCTGCTGAGGGGAGATAAAAGGAAAGCAGCGCGATAGACAGCCCTGGAGGAGGAGGAGAAGGAGGAGGAGGAGTTGCTGGGTTCTCAGGCTCTCTCTGCGCTCCAGTCCTGCCCTTTGGAATGCAGGACTCTGTTAAATCCAGCCCGTGCCCCAGACCGCCCTGGCTGGCGCTGCCTGCCGGGGGTTCCTGGCTCCGAGCTGAGCTGGGCTGTGCTGGGCTGTCCTGAGCTGAGCTGTCCTGTGCTGTGCTGGGCTGTGCTGTGCTGTGCTGTGCTGTCCTGAGCTGAGCTGTCCTGGGCTGTGCTGGGCTGTGCTGTCCTGAGCTGAGCTGTCCTGAGCTGAGCTGAGCTGAGCTGGGCAGGGCGGGGAGAGCCGGCGCGGCCCCAGCCCGGGCTCTCCGCTGACTCAGCGTGGCTGCGGGCAGGCTGCCAGCGCCGAGCTCAGTTCTGTCCTGCTCACAGGCTCTCACACCCCCGTGCCGGACAGCAGACAGGGACAGCAGACACGGAGAGGGAGGGGACTTTTGGGGAGCTGCAGTGGAGCTCCCCCGGAGCAGCTGGGAGATCGCAGAACCGCGGGGTGGGTGAGGTTGGAAAGGAGCTCCGGGCTCATCGAGTCCAAGCTGTGCCAAATCCCCACCTTGTCACCAGCACGCAGCAGTCCAGGAATTCCTTGGACACCTCCAGGGATGGGGCCCCTTCCCAAGAAGAATTCCCTTTCCATGAAGAAATCCTGATGTCCAAGCTGGCACAGCTCGAGGCCGTTCCCTTTGTCCTGTCAGGGATCTGGGCAGAGCCCCAGGGATCAGCTCAGCTCTGCCTGCCTTTATCAGAACCTCTTTTTGGGGTTTGCTCCAGTTAGAAAAGTCTCCGTGCCCCAGAGGGAGCCAAAGCCTTCCCTGCCCTGGGGCCGAGTTTGCTGTGCCCGATGGCCGAGAACAAACCTTGCTGCTGTGCCATTTTTGCTGCTTTGCAGAGTGGGACCTCGGGCTGTGCCAGCTGCAGAGCAGAGTTTGAAGTGAGTCTCTCTGCATCCAAGTGCACACAGGAGCCTTTCCCTGGCAGGGAAACGAATGTCCCTGCAAAGAGGAGCTGCAGCGAGGGAGAGAGAGGAGGTGCAGGCTGGGGAGCAGCGCGTGGATGTCCTGGAGATGCTGAACCCCAGCCAGGAGCTCCAAGGCTGGTGCAGTCAATGGGCTCAGCACATTCCTTAAGAGTAGGAAAGTCTTTCTCCAAATCTCTTCCCTGTTTGTGTCCCTTGGAGTGCTTTGAGCTTGGGTTCCCCTCCCAGATCTCTCTGAAAATTCGTGTCTGAATGCTGCTGTCACACAGCTGAAAGAGAGGGACGCTGACACGAATCTGGGGAGTGATGGCTCCAAAAGCTCCTCCCTCCAGGGCTGAGCTGGGGCAGGTGAGCAGGCTGTGTGAGCTATTCAGGTGCTGAGCAGGGCTGAGGGTGACCCAGAGCCAGCAGAGGAGTGGAGCTCAGCGGGAAAAACTTCCAGGTTGCCCAAGAAAATGGAGAAGGAGGACAAAACAGAGCCCTCCCCACACCGGGGTAGAGCAGGAAAGATCTAAAGGAGACCATAAACCCCCATTTCTCCTCCCTGCCTCCCTTTTGAGGGGATCTGGGGGCTCACCCGGGGCAGAAGCTCCTCCAGCCCCGCTCCAGGGCTCCTCTTTGGGAGCTCATCCCTGTCCCTCTCGGGTTATTTGAGCAGGGCAGAGCCCACCTCGGGCCAGGACACTCAAGGACAGCCCGTGTGACATCTGTGCTCGGATTACAGGGCCGGGGCCAGCTCCAGCCTCTCCGTGCCCGCTGTGCCCTCCAGGCAAAGCTGCTGCCGGGGCAGGGCCCAAACCGGGGCCATCTGTCCCTGCTTGGCACGGGCTGCTGGCCCCGGGCTCCTGGCCGGGCGTCACCGTGTCCCCACCTGGCGGCTCCCGGTGCTTGGCCCTCGGGCAGCGCTGGACCGTAAATGGAGGGCACAGATCGCGCTTGGCTCTGGTGGCACAGGTGGAGTGAGGAGGTCGGTTTGGGGGCCGAGGAGAGGGAGCTCCTGCGAGAGCCCAGCTGGGAATGGGAGCACTGAGCAGTTTCACATCCTCTCCTAAGGGCACTGGGCAGGGGGAAATCAGAAATGGGTGATCCATCCCCTGCATCCCTGTGTCCCCCTAAACATTCCCTGTGACCTTCCCTGCATCCCTGTGTCCTCCCTCCCAGCCTTCCCTGCATCCCTGTGTCCCCCTAAACATTCCCTGTGACCTTCCCTGCATCCCTGTGTCCTCCCTCCCAGCCTTCCCTGCATCCCTGTGTCCCCCTAAACATTCCCTGTGACCTTCCCTGCATCCCTGTGTCCTCCCTCCCAGCCTTCCCTGCATCCCTGTGTCCCCCTAAACATTCCCTGTGACCTTCCCTGCATCCCTGTGTCCTCCCAAACATTCCCAACCTTCCCAGGATCCCTGTGTCCCCCAAACATTCCCTGCTGCCTTTTCCCATCCTCCCTGCAAGGAGAAGCCCAGGAGGAGGCCTTTGGGTCTTTGCTCAGGCAGCCCCTGGAGCCAGGTGAAAACTCCTGTAGGAGGAAGGAAAAGTTAAACCATCCCTTCTTTTCCTGGCCACTGGAATTTTAGTGGATATCTACCCAGGGCAAGCTCTGGGGGGCTGTGGGATTTTGGATTTCGGATTTTCCCCTGTGCTAGGAGCCAGGGCTGGCAGGGAAGGGAGCTGGGCCCAGTTGATAACTGCCCAGTTATCAACCAGGGCCAGCCCTGGGGGGTGAGAGGGTTTGTTTAGCCTTTATTTACACGGGGTAATTAGGTTTTATTTAGGTTTTTTAGGTTTTATTTACATGGGGTTTTTTAGGTTTTATTTAGGTTTTATTTACAGGGGTTTTTAGATTTAATTTACACGGGGATTTTTAGGGTTTTTTAAGGTTTTATTTAGATTTTATTTACACAGGTTTATTTAGATTTATTTACACCTGCCCGCTCCACAGCTGTGGCTGCCCCTGGATCCCTGGAAGTGTCCCAGGCCAGCTTGGAGCACCCTGGGACAGTGGGAGGTGTCCCAGGGGTGGAACTGGACGTGCTTTAAGGTCCTTCCAACCCAAACTGTTGTGAGACCCTGCAGGCAGAGGCATTTTGCCAAACTAGATCAGTTTTTTCCTCAACCCTAAATTCAGGCTGAGCCCATTCACTGGTACAGCAGGGCTGGGTGTAACAGAATTTTTCCAGCAATTTTATTCTATGTCTTCTAGAAATTCTCTTTAAAAATAATAATAAAAATAAATCAAAATCCGAATTAAACCCAACAACACTCTAAATTACTTGTCAGGTTAAGATTTGGAGGGCACAGGGAAATCCTTTGAGCTGGGTCTGATGGATTCAAAAAACAAAGAATTCCACAGAGCCCAGGAGGGTTTGGGTCGCAAAAGACCTTAAAAATCATCCCCAGGGATCCAGGGACACCTCCCACTGTCCCAGGGAGCTCCAGCCTGGCCTTGGATGGATCCAGGGACACCTCCCAGTGTCCCAGGGAGCTCCGGCCCAGCCTTGGATGGATCCAGGGACACCTCCCAGTGTCCCAGGGACCTCCAGCCCGGCCTTGGATGGATCCAGGGGCAGCCAAAGCTGCTCTGGGCACCCCGTGCCAGGGCCTGCCCACCCTCACAGGCAGGAATTCCATCCCAAGATCCCGTCTCTCCCTGGCCTGTGGCAGTGGGAAGCTGTTCCCTGTGTCCTGGCACTCCAGGCTCTCGGAAAAGTCTCTTTTCCCTGCACTGCAGAAGGAGCACAAACACCTCTGAGTTGTCCCCAGGCAGAGCTCGAGGCTCTCCCAAGCATCTCCTGCAGTTTCTAAACTCTTCCTGCAAAGATCCAGCCCCATTCCAGGCTGGGCACAGCCAGCTTGGCACCTCCTCATCCCCTTTGTGACCTTGGGTTGGACAGGACACAGGGATGGGATTGTGGATACACAGGAACACAGTCCCAGGGATGGACAGGAGCACAGGGACAGGATTCCAGGAACAGCCCCATGGATGGACAGGAGCACAGGGACAGGATTCCAGGAGNCTGCGAGAGCCCAGCTGGGAATGGGAGCACTGAGCAGTTTCACATCCTCTCCTAAGGGCACTGGGCAGGGGGAAATCAGAAATGGGTGATCCATCCCCTGCATCCCTGTGTCCCCCTAAACATTCCCTGTGACCTTCCCTGCATCCCTGTGTCCTCCCTCCCAGCCTTCCCTGCATCCCTGTGTCCCCCTAAACATTCCGTGTGACCTTCCCTGCATCCCTGTGTCCTCCCAAACATTCCCAACCTTCCCAGGATCCCTGTGTCCCCCAAACATTCCCTGCTGCCTTTTCCCATCCTCCCTGCAAGGAGAAGCCCAGGAGGAGGCCTTTGGGTCTTTGCTCAGGCAGCCCCTGGAGCCAGGTGAAAACTCCTGTAGGAGGAAGGAAAAGTTAAACCATCCCTTCTTTTCCTGGCCACTGGAATTTTAGTGGATATCTACCCAGGGCAAGCTCTGGGGGGCTGTGGGATTTTGGATTTCGGATTTTCCCCTGTGCTAGGAGCCAGGGCTGGCAGGGAAGGGAGCTGGGCCCAGTTGATAACTGCCCAGTTATCAACCAGGGCCAGCCCTGGGGGGTGAGAGGGTTTGTTTAGCCTTTATTTACACGGGGTAATTAGGTTTTATTTAGGTTTTTTAGGTTTTATTTACATGGGGTTTTTTAGGTTTTATTTAGGTTTTATTTACAGGGGTTTTTAGATTTAATTTACACGGGGATTTTTAGGGTTTTTTAAGGTTTTATTTAGATTTTATTTACACAGGTTTATTTAGATTTATTTACACCTGCCCGCTCCACAGCTGTGGCTGCCCCTGGATCCCTGGAAGTGTCCCAGGCCAGCTTGGAGCACCCTGGGACAGTGGGAGGTGTCCCAGGGGTGGAACTGGACGTGCTTTAAGGTCCTTCCAACCCAAACTGTTGTGAGACCCTGCAGGCAGAGGCATTTTGCCAAACTAGATCAGTTTTTTCCTCAACCCTAAATTCAGGCTGAGCCCATTCACTGGTACAGCAGGGCTGGGTGTAACAGAATTTTTCCAGCAATTTTATTCTATGTCTTCTAGAAATTCTCTTTAAAAATAATAATAAAAATAAATCAAAATCCGAATTAAACCCAACAACACTCTAAATTACTTGTCAGGTTAAGATTTGGAGGGCACAGGGAAATCCTTTGAGCTGGGTCTGATGGATTCAAAAAACAAAGAATTCCACAGAGCCCAGGAGGGTTTGGGTCGCAAAAGACCTTAAAAATCATCCCCAGGGATCCAGGGACACCTCCCACTGTCCCAGGGAGCTCCAGCCTGGCCTTGGATGGATCCAGGGACACCTCCCAGTGTCCCAGGGAGCTCCGGCCCAGCCTTGGATGGATCCAGGGACACCTCCCAGTGTCCCAGGGACCTCCAGCCCGGCCTTGGATGGATCCAGGGGCAGCCAAAGCTGCTCTGGGCACCCCGTGCCAGGGCCTGCCCACCCTCACAGGCAGGAATTCCATCCCAAGATCCCGTCTCTCCCTGGCCTGTGGCAGTGGGAAGCTGTTCCCTGTGTCCTGGCACTCCAGGCTCTCGGAAAAGTCTCTTTTCCCTGCACTGCAGAAGGAGCACAAACACCTCTGAGTTGTCCCCAGGCAGAGCTCGAGGCTCTCCCAAGCATCTCCTGCAGTTTCTAAACTCTTCCTGCAAAGATCCAGCCCCATTCCAGGCTGGGCACAGCCAGCTTGGCACCTCCTCATCCCCTTTGTGACCTTGGGTTGGACAGGACACAGGGATGGGATTGTGGATACACAGGAACACAGTCCCAGGGATGGACAGGAGCACAGGGACAGGATTCCAGGAACAGCCCCATGGATGGACAGGAGCACAGGGACAGGATTCCAGGAGGAGCCCCATGGATGGACAGGAGCACAGGGACAGGATTCCAGGAGCAGCCCCATGGATGGACGGGGGCACAGGGCCGGGATACCAGGAGTGCAGGGATAGGATTAGGGATACAGACCCGTGGATGGACAGGAGCACAGGGACAGCTGCTGTGCCCAAGGAATGCTCTCCCAGGAGGCTTTTCCATCAGGCAGCAGCACCACGTGGGCATGGCTGGAAAGGCTGGATCCTTCCAGGCTCCTCCATGGCCCTTTCCCAACAGCTGCTGGCGGGATTGGCTCTCCCAGTTTCCCCTGGCACGGGAGGGAACCTCCTTCAGTGATGGGAAACCTCGGATGAGGAACTCCCTGAGCACTCAGGGCACCCTGAGCCCCTTAAAGGTGCCTGGCTGTGCGTGGGGGGAGTAACAGCTGGACTTTTCCCTCGGTAGGGAATGAATCCCAGCGGAGGCAGCGGCAGGAAGGAGCCTCAGAGCAGCTGAGAGACGCCTGAGGAGGAGCTGCCGGAGAGGGGACACGCACAAACTGCACGGGCCTGTAGCCTCTTGCCCTTGCTAACAAATGTCAACAAGTCGGTAAATCCTGCCTCGCTTCTTGCCTCAGCCAGCCCACACGTGGGGAGTTTAGGGCCAGAAATATCAGGGGTTGGGGTTTTTTGGAGATCAGTCGTGATCCCTGGGAAGATTTGAGTCTCGTCCCAAAATCCAGGCAGAGAGGATGTGGAGACCCTGGTGCTGTCACCAGAGATCTGAGCCAGGGCTGTTACCTGGGAACAGGCTGGGAACTGGGAGCTGGGGAGGAAATAAAATATTCCCTGTCAAGTGGTGGAAAGCACCAGGTGCCTTTGGATTGATGGGACAGCTGGGAGCGCTGGGAGCGGGAGGGAAAGGCAGGAGCCTGGATTTTGGGGAGCCCCACAAAGCAGGATTGTGCCTTGCAGCTGCCGGGGGGGGTGGGGGTGTTCCAGCACCTCAGGTTTCGCTGGGTTTGGGTGCTGAGTGTGGCCACTGCCTCGGTTGAAGCAGAGCCAGAGGAATCCCCTGCGGGAGCAGCTGGGCCGTTGTGTCATGGAAAACATTCCTGCCTGTCCCTGGGAATGCTCCAGTTACAGCCTGATCTGGGATGGGGCATCCTGGGGGTACTCCCAGCCCCAGAACCGCGGCAGTGCTGAGCTCAGGGGTTTGCTTGCAGCAGCTGCAGGCCCGGGAGGGGAAGGGTTTCCTTGGATTCCTGGGGGAGCTGCTTTAACCCTGGGGTGTGAGTCCTGGGGCAGGATGTGCTCCCCAGGGGAGTCAGGGAGGAGGAGCTCTGCTGAGGGGAGGGAGCTGTTCGTGCTCAGTCCCTGTGTCTGTCCATCCATCCATCCATGGGTCCAGCTGTCTGTCCATCCATCCATGGGTCCAGCTGTCTGTCCATCCATCTGTCCATCCATCCATCCGTCCATCATCTCTCCATCCCTCCATCCATGGATCCATCCCTCCATCCCTCCCTGCCCCCCTGGCCAGGCTGTGAGGAACCATCAGCTGTGCCCCAAAACCAAGATTTTGGGGTTTTTCTGTGCTTTCACCTGCGAGTTTTGTGCCTGTCCTTGACTCATCCCATGTGTGCAGGAGAGGATGAGCTCCAGAGGGAGGAACAAACCTGGCCTGGGGTGAAGTCCCTGTGCTTTTGTGCCAGGGGGATTTTCCAAGCAGGAAAGTGGGATCTGCTGTCAACACGTGGGACAAGGAGCAGGCACTCCCAGCTTTTCCTTAGCTCAGGCATCAGCAGAGGATGATCCCAACTTCCAAATTCGGGATCCAGGGATGTGGAGTGCTCTGGAAACTCCACTTTTCCACAGCCCCTGGAAACACAGGAATGCTGACGAGCCACGATAAAAGGAGTGACACCAGCAGGGACTTCCTGCACTTCCCCCTTCCCTCAGCCTCCCCTTGTCCTGACATCCCTGTTTTCCTGTCCTGCAGGGAGCAGCCAATCTTCAGCACCAGGGCCCACGTTTTCCAGATCGACCCTGCCACCAAGAGGAACTGGATCCCTGCCAGCAAACACGCCCTGACTGTCTCCTACTTCTACGATGCCACTCGCAGCGTCTACAGGATCATCAGCGTGGGGGGCACCAAGGTAGGGCACGGCCCTGCTGCCACCAGACACCAGCTTTCCCCACAGAAAAGCAGCTTTTACTCAAAAAAAATAGTTTTTTCCAAAAAAACCCAGCTTTCTCCCCCCCAAAAACTGCTTTTTTCCCCCACAAAAACAGCCTCTCCCCACAAAAACAGCTTCTCCCCCACAAAACCAGCTCAAAAACAGCTTTTCCCCCTCAAAAACAGCTTTTCCCCCTCAAAAACAGCTTTTCCTCCACAAAAACGGCTTCTCCCCCACAAAACCAGCTCAAAACCATCTTTTCCCCACAAAAGCAGCCTCCCCCCAGCCCCTCCTGCCCTGCTGTGGGTGGATTTTGGTCAGCTCGGACATTCCAACCCCTTCCCCAGGGAGCAGAGGGTGAAACATCCCTACCCTGCTCAGGGGGTGTTTTTGGGGACACCACTGACCAAAAATGTGCCCCAGGGGTGAAGTTTTGACCCTTCTTCCCTCACTCTCCTCTCCCAAATCTGATTTTCTGGGAGTTTTTATCCCGTGCTCAGCCCAGCCCTGCGGACTCAGAGGCTCAGGGGTGAAGCCACCTCCACTAAAGATGATTTTCTCTCCCAAAGCTGGTGCTGGTGGGCATTTTCCTGGCTGGAAAACTTCCCTGGCTGGTTCCTGGAGGTCTCTGATGCCAGAGAATGTTCCAGGCTGCTGATTTTGCTGCTCCCCTGCCCAGCACAGGGAGTTGTGGAATAGCTCATCCTGAGTGCTGGTTAAGCTTTTATTTTTTCCTCTTCCTTGCCACGAAAATGGAGAACATCAGAAAATTGTTGAGGCCCCAGAGACAAAATGTCTCTCATCATCTTTTCCAGCAGTAGAGGAAGCTGGTGGTACTGAGGGGGTTTTTTTTGGGTTTCTTTAGGGTTTTTTTCTTTCCTTTTTCAGTAAAAAAGACAATTAAAATCCATTCATGTCCTGCAGTCAGATTTTTGCTCACCAAAAACCTGGATTGTTGTTTTATAAATTTAAAGCCAGGGATTTCTAGCCCTGATTCCCAGAATTCTCATGGATTATCATCATCCATGAGTGCCATCCCTGCCAGGAGGTCAGAATTCGATATTTTAAAATCCCTCCCAGCCCAATCCCTGACTCCCTCATCAGTCCCAGCTTTCCTGATCCTCAGTGTCTCTCTCCACAGGCAATCATCAACAGCACCATCACCCCCAACATGACCTTCACTAAAACATCCCAAAAATTCGGGCAGTGGGCTGACAGCAGAGCCAACACCGTGTACGGGCTGGGCTTCGCCTCGGAGCAGCACCTGTCCCAGGTAAGGCTCTGCAGGGCCTCAGGGCAGCCCAGCCCCTGCACAGCCTCCTCAGGGACCTGCCTGGAGCAGGCTGGGGTGGAATTCAGGCTGCAGAGGTGCTGGAAACAACTTCAAATTGCATTTTTGGGCTGTTCTGAGCACGTTTTTGGGGAGCTCAGCAGGCCCTGGCTCTGGCGCTGCTGCTTCAGCTGAGCCCACAGCCCTGAGTGCCAAATTCAGGGGTTGTTCCCTGGATTTTATTGTTTTAGAGAAATGAAAAAGCATTTTAAGCTAAGCTGCAGATTAGAGGGGGAGCCCAGGCATCAGCTCTGCCTGCTCCATGTCTCAGCACTGCCTCAGAGTGACTTTTGCCCTCCCCTCCAGTTTGCAGAGAAATTCCAGGAAGTGAAGGAAGCAGCTCGTTTGGCCAGGGAAAAATCCCAGGATAAAACAGAGCTGACCAACCCTGCCCTGAACATCACATCCCACCAGGTAAATCCTTGGGAGCAGGGATGAGGAGAAGGGGACAGAACGGTCCCTGTGGTGCTCTCCTCTTGCTCTCACCCCAGAGCTGGGCTGGACGGTGGTTTTGGTGGCACCAGCGGCCCTGAGGTCACATAAATGAGATTAATTAATTAATTGGAGCTCCTGGGAGGGTTCACACTCCTCCCCTTGGCCAGTTAAACCAGCGGTGGGTGGAATTCACTCTTCTCCATGTCTGTTTGGTGGTTTTTACCAATTCCAGCCATTTTCCCCCTGCCTTTTCCGAGGCTGCAGGAGCTTCTTCTGAGCCAAAACCCCAGAGCCCATCAGAGCTCGATCCCAGCAATCTCCCCCTGCAGCTGAACCGAGATGTGGAGGGCTCTGGGCTGCTCTCCCCGTGCTCAGTGGTGCTGCTGAAGGCTCCATCCCATGGGATTCTGCTCCAGAGGTGGTTCTGCCCTTCCCAGAGCTCCGGGGAGCAGGAGGGGAGCTGGGATGGAGGACACGGATTCCCTGGGATGGGAGGGGAGTGTGAACAGAGCCTTGGCCTCTCCTCCTGCAGGGAGAGGAGGGAGGTGGTGGCTCTGCAGAGACTGAGAATGTCAGGGGGGTGCAGAAATGTGGGAAATCTGCTGGAATGTCGGCTCACTCTGAGCCCCCTCCTGAGGGGGCAGGTAGAGAAGGGAGACGATGATTCCTAACAGAAATGAAGTTTTTTGGAGTGTTTTGGAGACAGATTCGTGGCCAGCTGCAGCCTCCATCCCCAGCTGGCCTGGCCGAGAGCAGAGCCCCTCCCTCTGCTGCCGTTGGCTGCTCAGGTGTCCAGCAGGACATGGCCCTGTCCTTGTCCCTGTCCCTGTCCCTGGCAGAGGAGGACAGGGAGCTCACACACAGCTCAGGGCCCAGCCCAAGGCTCTGCTGCTTCTCCTGCCTTGACTCAGCAGTGCCAGAAATGACCCCTGTGCCTGTTCCTGTCCTGTGGGAGCACCTGGGGGACAGGGGCAGGGACAATGACACAGCCAGGAGGGCTCGTCCCACATCCCCACCCTCCCTCCATCCCTTCTCCCGCTGTCCCAGCTGCTGTTTGTGCATGAGCAGAGCCTCAGACACAGTTCCACCTCTGAATAATTGATCCTGAGTGTGTCTGTGAGCCAGCAGGGAGCAGATCTGTCTCCTGGAATTAAACCAGACCTCCCTCATTCCCTGTCCCGCGCTGCTTCCCTCACACTCGGCGTTTTCTGGGATGGGGAATTCCCAGGGCAGAGTCTCTTCCCTGCCCTCCAGTGCCTTTTAGGGCCAGTCTCCATCCCACTGAGCAGCCCCTGCTCTGGGATCTGTCCCCTGCTCCCCTGGGAACTGTCCCCTGTTCCAGTGGGATCTGTCCCCTGCTCCAGTGGGATCTGCCCCCTGCTCTGGGATCTGTCCCCTGCTGCCCTGGGATCTGTCCCCTGCTGCCCTGGGAACTGTCCCCTGCTCCCCTGGGATCTGTCCCCTGTTCCAGTGGGATCTGTCCCCTGCTCCAGTGGGATCTGCCCCCTGCTCTGGGATCTGTCCCCTCCCCTGGGATCTGTCCCCTGCTGCCCTGGGACCAATCCAGGCCGGTGCCAGCAGTTCCAGGGCTGAGAGTTCCCCCCTGCAGGCTGGGCTGGCTCTGTGGCCGCAGGGCAGCCCCGAGGCCTCGCTGCCCACCCCTCCTGCACCCCCAGGTGCTGCCCAGCCCCATCATCAGCTCCAACGGGCCTGGGGAGGATAAACTGTTCCGGAGCCAGAGCGCTGATGTGGAGATCACGACCGAGAAGGAGAGGCTGAAGAAGATGCTCTCGGAAGGGTGAGGCTGCCAAACTCCCAAACCTCACCTCTGGCAGGCTTGGTCATCCCAAAAACCCTGACCCATTCTGCCCCTGGAGGTGTCTGAGCAACGCCCTGCTCAATCCACACGGATTCATTTCCCTTTTCCCTGGCAGGAAGTTATTCCAGCTTGGAGATGTGCTGCTCAGGCAGCGTGGGAAGGAGGATGCTCTGTGCCTGCAGCGGGATGGGTGGCTGCCAGTTATCCACAGCTCAGGAGTTTGTGATACCAGGAGATGTTCACACTTCTCCAGCTGGCCCAGGGCTGTTTGGGATAATTCCCCCGAGGATTCCAGCAAAGTCTCTGCTGCTTCCTCTCTTTGTCTCTTCAAAGGGCTTGGGGCTGGATTCTGCCCCGTGGCTCCTCTCAAGCTCCCAGCTGAACATTCAGAGTATTTTTAAATCAAAAGCAAAGTGTCCTTTGCCACCTTCTCCTGAGTCTGGGCTTTGCTCAGAGCAAACTCTGCCCTAATGTGGATTTTTGAAGGGGATTCACAATCCCACACCCTTTAGAGAACCTGATCTCCCCCACTTCATTAATCTCAGTGCAGCTTTGAGTCCAAAAGTGAGACATTCCCAGGGATAAAGCCCAGAGAGGGGGGGAGGAAGATTTGAGAAGATCTGGAGGATCCCCCAGCGCCGTGCTGACCTTCCCCGCTCTGTCCCACAGCTCTGTGAGCGAGGTGCAGTGGGAGGCCGAGTTCTTCAGCCTGCAGGACAACAACAACAAGCTCGTGGCTGCTCTGCACGAGGCCAACGCCAGCGTGGACCAGTGGAAGCGGCAGCTGGTGGCGTACCAGGAGGAGACGGAGACGCTGCGCCAGCGGGTGAGCTGGGCCCCACCTGGGCCCACCTGGGCCCCCTGCTGCTGCCCTGGGCCCACCTGGGCCCCCCCTGCTGCTGCCCTGGGCCCACCTGAGCCCCCTGCTGCTGCCCTGGGCCCACCTGGGCCCCTCTGCTGCTGCCCTGGGCCCACCTGGGCCCCTCTGCTGCTGCCCTGGGCCCCCCCTGCTGCTGCCCTGGGCCCACCTGGGCCCCCCTGCTGCCCCACCTGGGCCCCTCTGCTGCTGCCCTGAGCTCCCCCTACTGCCCCACCTGGGCCCCTCTGCTGCTGCCCTGGGCCCCCCCAGCTGCTGCCCTGACCCTCCTCTTTCCCCATCAAATCCAGGGAAACGATATCGAGGAATGAGGCTGTGGAATCTCCAGCCCCTCTCTGGGGAAAGGGAGGAAGCCGAAGTGCGAAGTCAGGGAATTTCAGCTTCCTTTCGGGTTTTCTGGAAAGAATTCCAGAGTGATTCCTCTTTGCCCCAGGCAGCAGCAGGGCTGCTCACAGGAAGGATGAGGGCTGCTCTGCCTTGCTATAATTAGCTGGGCTCATCATGAAAGCTGCACAAACGAGCTCTTGTTCCCTCGGAATAACGGGACCTTCTAGACCTCCAGAAGGGCAGGGAGGTGACAGTCACAGGGCCAGGGGACAGCCTCGAGTGCTCGGGAAAGGCCTGGGGAGCCCTGGAGAAGGAGGCAGGGAGCCATTCCCGCTCGGAGATGGCTCATTTAGGAGCCGCAGGGTTCAGAGCAATTAGCAGCTGTTTGCACTCGCTGCCGGGGTGGGCAGTGAACATCCATCCCCAGGGATTCCCAGCGCTGGGGCCGGGCAGAAGGAGCAGAATGGAATTTTCTGCCGGAGAACTCGGTCCTGGGGCTGCTCTGGCTTTTCCCTGCCCTGCTCTGTGCACCCCTAGCTCTTCCCACAGCTGGGGGGGAGGGTTTGGGGAGCCTGGGGTGGAGCACAGCACTGCAGAGATTGGGCAGAGTCACTGAAGAAACTGTAACTCAGCGAAATATCTCGATTATTGTCCCCAGACCAGAGAATTTTGGGGGATTCCTGGCACCTGCCAGCTCCAGGGTGGGCAGTGCTCCCTGTCTGGCTGAGCTCCTGCCACCAGAGGTGTTTGCAGAGCTGGGAGCAGCCCCAGTGGGAGCCTGGCCCCAGCCCCAGCTGCTGCTGCAGCCCTTGTGATGAGCTTTTAAAAAATGAATTCCTCATGAATAATCCAAGCCACCGAGCTGAATTTTTCAGGGCTGGGGAGTAAACTCGGGCAAACCCTTCCAGCTCAGCTGCTGAGCTGCAGCAGCTCCCTCCTCCTTGGAAATCTCTGCCCAGAGCTGTAAATGGAGCTGGATCCTCGGGCTGGAGGCTCAGGTGTTTGGTGTCAGCCAGTTCAGCTGTGCTGGGAAAGTGCAAAACTCCTGGAGAAGGCAGAGACCAAAAAATCCAAACTGGTTTTTTAGCCACAAAATGTTTCTGGGCGTGATCCAGGGAGAGCAGAAGGAGTTTTTCTTTCCTTCCCAGCCCCAAGTGGGAGCTGCTGTGAAGCCAGGTGGGTTTCCAGGGAAGGCAGAGCATGGCAGAGAATGGCAGTGGGTGCTGGGGAGCCAGGAAATTCCTGTGGCTCTGAGGGAGCCTCCCCTTGCAGGTGGCAGAGCTGGAGTCGCAGGGGACTCACGATTCCTCCAGTGACAACAACAAGGAAGAGCTCAGCCAGACCCTGGAGGAGCTGGAGCTGCTGATCAAGGCTAAAGATGAGGTGAGGCTGTGATAACCCCTCCCAGGCCTGTCAGTCAGCAGCAGCCTGTTAGTCCCTGGAGCTGCTCTGAGCCCAGGCCCCTCGTTGTTCCCTCCCCCAGAGACAAAGCTGAGGGACAGGGAAGTGCTGGGAGTTCCCCATGTGCCCAGAATCTCTCAGCCCTTCCCCTCTCAGCCATCTGCACTTGGCCCCTGGTGTGGTGGTTGCTTCCCCCTCTCGCTGCTTTTAAAGGAATGAATGATTTAAAGCAGAGTTTTAACTGCAGGGGCTGTGCAGGGGGGAGCTGTGCAGAGCATCTCTGATTTACACAGCCCTGGGCTGGGCTGCTGCAGGGATGGAGCCACTGAGCTGGGATTGGGAAGGGGAGGGGGATTGGGATCCCCTCCCTGAGGGCTCTGGGGGGGAAAGGCTGGGGCAGGGCTGTGCAGGGGCTTCCACCCAGGAGCAGCAGAGGCAGCTCAGGGAGGGAGGTGGGAAAAGGGGGAGCTCCCATGGTTGTGGGCTCTGTGGAGTGAGGGAGGAGGCCTTGGCTGGGAACTGGAGCTGGGAACCGGGAGATGGAGATGGGAGATGGGACCTGGATCTAGGAGCTGGAGGTGGGGACTGGGAGATGGAGATTGAGACGGGATCTGGGAGCTGGATCTGGGAGCTGGATGTGGATGTGGACCTGGCTGTGGGGGTGGCTCTGACAGGGCTGTCCCTCGGCTGCTCCAGGAGCTGCAGCTGCTGAAGAGCCAGAGGTGCGGCCGCTGGGAGGCTGAGGGCGAGCGCGAGGAGACGCTGCACAAGCTGCAGGTACAGAGGTGCCACATCCCCGATCCATCCCCTCCCCTCCTCGGGAACGGCTCCTCGGAGTTCCCGAATTGGGGCACAGCAGGAGCTCGGCCCCTCCGGGCGCTGCCCGTGCTTATCCCGGAGCTCCGGGCGCATTCCCGCGGCAGCAGCAGCTCCAGGGCCTGGAGAGGATCCATGTGGGAAGAGCCCGCAGGGGCTGGGCTGGGCTGGGCACGGAGCTGGCCCGCCGGGAATGCCGGGCTCGAGCAGGCACAGCCCCGGGGAGAGGCTGAGCTGGAGCAGAGGCTGGGCAGAGTTAGAGGATAAAGGATTTATTGGAGACCTTGGCAGTGCAGGCATCTCACAGAGACCACACCCAGGGTGAGCACACAGAGAAAAGTTTGGTCTGTTTCCATATCAGAGATTAATTAATGGTCCAATTACAGCTTCAAGGAGTTTCCCCCCTCAATTCAGGGTTGTTTCCATTTCTGAGGACTCTGACAACCAAGGTGGCCCTGGAGAGAAATCGTTTTGCCTGAATAGAAGGGAGCTGTGAAATCAGAGAGTTTTACACCAAAACAGCACCGACCTAAAAAAGACAAGAAATAAACCCCAAAGCATCAGAAGGAGGACCCGGGGTGGCATCAGCAGGAGCCCTGGGGACCCGGGGTGGCCTCAGGGCTGTGTGGGGACCCGGGGTGGCCTCAGGGCTGTGTGGGGGCACGGGGAGCTGCGGGGCTCAGCGCTGCCTGTCCCTGGCAGGAGCTGGAGGCCCGGAACGCCGAGCTGGAGCAGCGCCTTCACCTGGCCGAGCAGAGCCTGGCCGAGAGCCTGGCCGAGAGGGAGCGGGTGCACAGCGAGCTCTCCAGGGTGGCCGAGCTCATGGACGTGAAGGTCTTCGAGCTCAGCGAGCTGCGGCAGGGGCTGGCCAAGCTGCTGGAGGGCAACTGAGGGCAGCAGCCCGGGCTGGGGCTGGGCACTGACAGCTCCCCTGGGCACTGCAGCTCCCCTGGGCACTGACAGGTCCCGTGGGCACTGCCAGCTCTGTGGGCACTGCCAGCTCTGTGGGCACTGCAGATCCTGTGGGCACTGCCAGCTCTGTGGGCACTGCAGATCCTGTGGGCACTGCCAGCTCCATGGGCACTGCCAGCTCTGTGGGCACTGCAGATCCTGTGGGCACTGCCAGATCCCATGGGCACTGCAGCTCCTGTGGGCACTGCCAGCTCTGTGGTCACTGCAGATCCTGTGGGCACTGCAGATCCTGTGGGCACTGCACCTCCCGTGGGCATTGCCAGATCCCGTGGGCACTGAGGATCCCCTGGGCACTGACAGCTCCTGTGGGCACTGACAGATCCTGTGGGCACTGACAGATCCCCTGGACACTGCAGCTCCTGTGGGCACTGACAGATCCCCTGGGCACTGCCAGATCCCGTGGACACTCCGGGCCTGTCCGGGCAGGAGTTGCCGCCCGCAGCTGCCCGGACAGGGTGGGCAGCAGAGCGGGCACTCAGTGCCCAGCGAGCCCCTGGAGCAGGGCACAGAGCACCTGAGCTCCTGCAGCTTCTCTGGGGAGCCCCTGAGCCCCAAACCCTCACAGGGAGCACCTGAGCCCCCAGATCCTCTGCAGGGAACACCTGAGCCCCCAACCCCTCCCAGGGCGAACCCAACCCCCNTCACAGGGAGCACCCAAACCCCCAAACCCTCTCCAGGGAGCACCTGAGCCCCCAAGTCCTCTGCAGGGAACACCTCCAAACCCTCTCCAGGGAGCACTTGAGCTCCTGACTCCACTCTGGGGAGCACCCAAACCCTCTGCAGGGAGCACCTGAACCCCCCAAACCCTCTCCAAGGAGCACTTGAGCTCCTGACTCCACTCTAGGGGGTCCTGAACCCCCCCAACCCTCTCTGGGGATCACCCAAACCCTCTGCAGGGAGCACCCAAACCCCCAAACCCTCTGCAGGGATCACTCAGACCCTCTCTGGGGGCTCCTGCAGAGGCAGCCGGGCCCCTCTGGCCCCGGCTGCGGCCGTGGCAGTGCCCAGACCTGGCAGCTCTGCCCCTGCTGCTCTGCCAGCTCCTGCTGTGCCCACGGGGTTCGGCGTTTTCCGAGGGGAGGGGGCTCAGCAGCCGCGGGGAGTTGGGGTTTTTTGGGTTTTCTGTAGTTTTTTTAGGAAACCACTTGCCTTTTGCAAGTCAGCTCCTGTTTCCCCCACACAGCCAGGAGGAATCTCTCCTCCTCCTCTTCCCCGTCCTGCGTCTTCCCAGCAGGATCCATCGCTCTGGGAGCTGTCAGGAGCATCCCCAGGCAGCAGAAATGGGAAATCCCTGATCCTGGTCCTTCCAGAGATGGGAGATCCCTGACCTCGTGTTCCAGGGGATGGGACAGCCCTATCCCCCTGTCCTTCCCTGTCCCCCCCACAGCTCCCAAAGCCTGGGATTTAATGGAAATGAACTCTGGAGCCGAGCAGGGCAGAGGGGAACGGGAATTCGGGAATTGGGAAACCCTCAGGGCAGGGCTGGGCCGGCACCTCTGCAACCCCTGCGGGGTTAACTGGAATTAAATAATGGGGCAAGGCACGGTGGCTCTTGGCTTTTTTCTTCTTTTTTTTTTTTATTTATTCCTTTTTTTTATTATTATTTCTTCCTTTTTTCTTCTTCTTCTTTTTTTTTTATTTTTTTTAAATTTCTTCTTTTTTTTTTTTTCTTCTTTGTTTTATTTCTCTCCTCTATATTGGGAATGCCCCCAGGGATGTCCTGATCTGTGTCCTTCTCCTTGTGACAGATCCCAGCTGCCTTCAAGGCGAGCAGGAGGTGCTGGGAATGTCACCAAAAACTGGGAAGAAAATTAAAACTCTCTCTATTTATCTCTTTATTATTAGAAAATTAAAACTCTCTCTATTTATAAAAGCCCTGCATTTGAAGTGCTGGAGAACCAAAAAACCGTGTGGGGTCTAAAAATCACCTGAGAGGGGCCAAAAATCACGTGAAAAGGTAAAAAAATCATGTGGGGTTTAAAAGTTATGTGAGAAGGTCCTCGGCTGGCATCCTGCACTGGGCTCCTGGATCGTGCACTGGGATTGTGGATCCTTCACTGGGATCTTGAACTGGGATCCTGCACTGGGATTGTGGATCCTTCACTGGGATCTTGAACTGGGATCCTGCACTGGGA
>VZRX01006429.1:24726-40185 GCA_013398075.1 Notiomystis cincta
CACCCCCCAGCAGACCCCCCCCCGGTTGTGGCTCCCGGCTCCTGCCCAGCAGTCCCACTCTTTGTCATCCCTGCATCCCTCCTCTTTGCGCGCCGAGAAGGCAGCTCCGCATCCCACTCCAGCTGCTGTGGACTTGGAGCTGGAGCCGTGTTTGGTGGCGAGGTGGAGTTGACCCACTTGGGAGAGTTTGCGGGAGGAATCCCAGGGCTGCTTTGGGAAGTTCCAGCTACCGCAGCGTCGTTCCGTGTTTATGTGCGAGGACACGGGTCCGTGGTGGGGACGCGGGGCTGTGGTGGGAACGCTCGCAGAGTCCTCGCGTGTGCCAGGGGATGTTTGTTTGGATGTGGATTTGGGAAGGAAGGCTGGCTCGGGAGCCTCCGGCGCTGCCATTCATCACCGCCTGCTCTCGCTTTCCCTTTGGAATTACGCTAAGCTGGGCAGCCCGGCTTTGCCAAGGGAATGCTGCCGGCGGAGCGATGGAGCGGGGCTGGCCCCACGCTCCTCCGCGACACTGAGCCGGAGCTCAACCACCTCTTCCCGTCATTCCCTCGCCGCTGGATGGTGCCTTCGGATACTGCAGAGCGTTTCTCTAGTTAAACACACCTTTTTTTGGAATTCTTTTTTTTCCCTCTATTAGCCAAGAAAAACTTTGCAACTTTCCTTCGCTGTCGGAGAGGAGCCACTGCCGCTGCTGGGTTTCATTTTGTTTTTTTAATTCGAGGTCACGTGTGCGTTGACAGTGTCTTTGATTCCAAGCGATGGTCTCGTCTCCAGCTTAGGAAGAGCTTTTGAGCTCTTCCCTCTGTTGTTTTCTCTCTGTTCAGGAACAAAGAGATTTTTCTGCCTTTAATTAAAAGGAATATTAATTCCCTGCTCCTTTGTCGAGCGACTTGAAGACACTCCGCAAACATCCGTCTGCTCGGCGCCGCGGTGGGGTGAGCTCTGCTGTGGCACAGGGCATGGAGAGATGGGGGAACCATCCCGAAATCCCACGGCAAACACGGAGCGGCAGCCGGGGAGGATGCTGACAGCCACGGTCCTCGGGTGAGGAGCCCCATGGAGCTGAGCTGCCGCCCGGGGTGGGCTCTTGGATCCCTGGAGGTTTGTGAGGCAGGTCCCCGTGCTGAGAGTTTCCACAGAGGGAGTGGAAGTGAGGGGAGGCGAGTGGAGGTGAACTTGGCTGTGCCAAGGGGGTTTTCCCTGCCGGCTGCCTCCCATGCTGGCAGGTAAGGTTTTACCCGGGAGCAGACAGATGTTGGGAGTGTTTTGTTTGGAAAACGCGAGCGCAGACGTTGGTTTGTAGGGGGAAAAGCCAGGACGCGGCGGGGCAGAGGCTGTTCTGCCGTGGCTCTGGGTGCTGGGGTGGGGTGGGTGCCAGGTTTGGGCAGCGGGGAGGCCTCGTGTGAGTGCAGGATTTGCCTCTTACATCGGGAACTTCCAGGCTGCAGGATGGAAAAATATTCTGGTGCTCAGCCCTCCTTCAGAGGGGGGCTGCTGCAGGCGGGAGGGGGCTCTGCCAAGTCCCCCGGCGAACTGGGGCTGGCAGATCTCTGCCGATGTCCCTTCCCGGGATTCTGCTCTGAGCCATGGATGTTTGCATGGATGGATGCATGGATGTTGTTGTGGAGCCTGGCGGTGTCCGGCTTTGCCGTGGAAATGGGCTCTGGGCTCCGCTCGCTGCCGGCAGCCGCCGTAAACCCCCGGTGAAATCTCGGGGCACTCTGACTCTGCCCGTGCTTCTGCACGGTCCCCTGTCCTGCAGCCACCTGGGGAAGGTGTCTGGGTGCTGTGGGACCCCCGGGGAGGAGAGCCACCCCATAAATATCTGTTATTATGTCTCTTAGCGGGAGTCAGTGGGCTGGCAGCGAGTCAACCAGGAAGTGCAGGGCTGCCAGGAGCGCTGGCAGTGGGGCAGGAGCTGGGTCCCTCCTGGGGGGACACATAAATCCCCCCCACACCAGCACTGACCCTCTCCTGACTCCCAGTCAGACCGGCACGGTCACAGGGAGCACCAGGTTTGGGGCAGATCAGGGCCGGGCGCTGTGAACGGGGCTGGGAGGGAGCAGGGGCAGCCCAAGCTGGGTCCCGTCGCTGCTCGGGGGCCGCGGGGATGCGGGCGGTGCTGCAGGTCGGATGCTGCAGCCTGACCTGTGCTTTCCAAGCTGCATCTCACGCGGGAGATGGGTTTAGCTGCCCAGCAGGATGGGTGAGACGGGAGTCCCCAGGCTGGCACCAATCCTTGCCAGCCAGAGGCGAGACCAGGCTGGTGGCACAGAGGACACCCCCGTGTCCGGGTGCCCTGGCCTTGGTGCCATTGCCCGCTTTGGGGCTATTTTTAGATTTCCTGAAGCTGTTTTCTGCCGTGCTCCCGCTGTGCTCAGGCTCCCCAGGGGGAACCCTACCTTGACAACCCCCCAGCTTTCCTTCGGAAGATGCTGACCAATGGTTCCAGAAAACATCCCAGGGATTTCCTGTTTATTTTGAAAAATCCTCATTAATATATTTTTCCTGTGTTCTTTGATTCAATTTCACATGGGCAAAATCGCCTTGAAATGGAGCCCGCGGTTCAAAACCAGACAAAGAGGCGGTGAGGCAGCGGCCCGGAGGCTGTGGGGGAGCACGGCCGGACCCGGCGCCCCCTCGGAGCCGGTACCGTGCTGGCGCCGGGGGGGCAGGACCCGGCACGGGGGCCCTGGGGAGCCGGAGGTGCCTCGGCGTTCCCACGCTGCAGGGACCTCTCCGGGAGCTCCCCGCCGGATCTGGGGTGCGGAGGGGGAGGTTTCCCATCTCCAGCCACTCTGTGCCTCCTGCGAGCTCCGCTTGTCCCTGCTCCGGCCATCCCGGCCACCTCTGGGCAGGAGCATCCCCGAGCACATGGCTGCAGAAATCCCCGCCCGGGGCGCTGGGCTGGTTTTGGGGTGCCCCTCGGGCAGTGCTTTGGTGCAGAGAGTGGTGCAGCCCACGCGTGGGTGTTTCCTGGGTGGGGGCAGCTCCGGCAGGGTCGGCCCCAGCCCTGCTCCTCTCCAGGTGTTCCGGGCTGCCCGCGGCACTGTTTACTCCTGGTGTTTAGCCAGGATATTTAATTTCCAGGAGTGTAAGGCAGCTGGGGAGCAGCAGGGTGTGTGCGTGCCCACCTCCCTGTGCCACCCCGGCGCGGTGAATCCGACGGTGGCAGCGGGCACGACACCGCAGCGGCGTTTGCGGCACACGCCGTGCCCTGGCTGGGTGCTGCTGGCCGGTAGGTCAGGGGGACCCCCCAAACTGACCCTGTGCTTGGGGGACCCCTCCTCCCGCCAGCAGCCACGTCGCCGCCAGCCGCTGTTGACTCACAGGCTCCGCCGTCGAGTCCCGGGGCTGAGCCCGAGATGCTTTTACAGGCAGGGCTGAAATGCACAAAATGTTCGACTTGTAAAATATGTAGCGTGAGAAAATAGCCTTTTCTGCTCTCCTCCTCCTGCCGCCGCTCCCCTGCCCCATCTGCTCGCTTGGAAAGCTTCCCGCAGCCGGGGGGGCCGGCGGCGCCCGGGGTCCCTCGCCAGGGATGGCACCCACTCCGTGCAGCCGTGCCCGCGCCGAGGGGCCACCCCTCGGTGCCAGGAGGGCTCCCGGGGGCAGACGGGCACCCCGAGGATGCGCTGGGTCCGTGAGCGTGTCGCCTCCTCGCTCCTGTCGCCATCCCAAAGTTTCTCTGCCGTTTGAGAGCGAACGCGGCGCTGGCACCGGGAATGGCAGCGGGGCTGTGCCGCCCGGCGCGGGGATGACGCAGGCGGCGTTGGGGCATCCCATGGAGCTCGGGGTTTCCAAAACCTCTCCAGAGGGTCCCGGGAAATCCCCCTGCGAGGCGCCCCGGCAGCCCCGGGAGGGAGCAGCCACGCCGGAGCTGGCCACGAGCCACGGTTTTCACCTTAATCCATCATTATCTGGGCACATTTCGGATCCTTGCCAAGAGCAAGGTGGGAAGGGGGGGTGTAAGCATGCTTTCCCTATTCCCCTGCCATCCTTTTTGCTGCCTGTGTGTAATTAACAGAGTAATTAAAAACAGGATGAGTTAATTGGTATTCATTTATGTGGCAGATGTTTTTAATTGAGATACGAAACAATTTACCTGTTTACATAAACAATAGCAAATGAAGGCTTGTAAAACAGAGAGGGCGCCTTTTTTTTTTTTTTTTTGGCTTTTTTGTTGTTGTTTCGAGGAAAAATCCAACCCATCCCCATCCCCCACCCCCGGCCACGCCAGCTCGGGGCGAGCGGGAGCTGCTGGCACTGCCTTGGTGGCACCGAGCCAGCTGGTTTGGGTCCCTGGGTGGATGGTTTTGGCTTGAAAAGTGGAATTTTGGGGCTTGGGGCGCATGGAGAGGCTGGCTGTGGGTGCTGCTGTTCTACGTGGAGCTGTGCTGTCACTGCCACCCTGCGGGAGGTGGAAGGGACCGGGAGAGGGGGAGGATGAGGAGCACTTGGGACTTGCTGGCAGTTACGGTCTGGAGCTGAGTGAGAGCGTTGCCCGTGGAGCATCTGCCAGCAGCGCTGCCATTCGGGCTGTGGGTGTAGGCAGCGTGCTCAGAAAGCAAAGGGAATTGGGATGTACCTGAGCACGGGGAAATTGTGCTGCTGGGAGGTCCCAGCTGGGCCAGTGGCACAGGATCTGTCTCAGGATGCCCGTTGGAAAGGTGAGGATGACCTGCAGGGGCTCCCCAGGGCTGGAGCTGGCTGAATCTGGGTTCTTTTGTAAATTGTGCAGAGAGTTTAATTAATTGGATTTACTTTTAAAGGGCTTCATTTGTGCTGATGAGTGCTGGGGTGTGTGGATAACTCCCTGCTAGGCTGGCTCCCCAAAAGGAGCATCTGGGACACCCTGGTGATGGGTGGGCAGCATCTCTCCAGCATCAGCATGGAATTGTGGAATGGTTTGGTTTGAGAGGGACCTTAATGCTCATCTTGTTCCGCTGCCATGGCAGGGACACCTCCCACTGTCCCAGGATGCTCCAAGCCACATCCAACCTGGCCTTGGACACTTCCAGGGATCCAGGGGCAGCCACAGCTTCCCTGGGCACCCTGTGCCAGGGCCTGCCCACCCTCCCAGGGAAGAATTGCTTCCCAATATCCCACCTAAACCCACCTTCAGCATCCCACAGCTGCACTCCTGCTTTCTTCCCTTCCAAGTATAACTGGGGATGAACTCCTCCAAATTCCCCATAGTCACCATGGCCCCAGGGAGGGGGTCAGGATGGCTGCAGGGGAGGAGGGAGCTGATCCCAAAGAGGGGATCGGGATGGCTGCAGGGGAGGAGGGATGTGCCGTGAGGTCCCGCCGGCTCTGCCGGGCTGGTGCACGTGGCTGGCGCTGCTGCCCGGCCTCAGGCACTGCACGCTTCCAAACCTGCTCCAGCTGGGACAGCTCCGGCCCTGCCATCTTATCGGGGAGTTGTTCTTGGCCCCGCTGGCTGCGGCAGCTGAGGAGCAGGAATGCTTCCCTGCCTTTGTTTCGGAGGCAGCCTGGCTTGGGGAGACGTCGCCTCCAGCATCTGGATTTCATTTGTGGCCATTTGGAGAGCATGAAGGATGCTGGGCGCTGCATTCCCCTTAACCCCTTCTTCGCCCGGGAAGCTCCGCCTGCAGGGAGCCGGAGCTTTCCAGCGGCCACATCCAGGGCAGCTCCCTGCCTGCTTCATCCCTGGGGAGTGGAGAGCAGAGCAGCCGGCCCGGGTGCTCCACTTATCGGCTCATCTGGAGCTGGCACATCCCACTTGTTGCCCGGGGAGGAGGCAGAACCCCGGGCTTGTGGTGGCTGGATGGGCTCCCTGGGGCTGTGGGAAAGAGCAAATGCCAGGCTGGGATGGCTGCCAGCCCCATCCTCCGGCTCTGCTCCTGTCCCCCCGGCTCCAGGATGCCGTGTGCCCCCTGGAATGCTCGGCTGTGTGACGGTGTCACCCCAGCAGGGAGCCTGCCCTGTGACAAATGGGGGGCTCGGGGTCACTCGGGGGTGTGCAGGGGTCTGCTGGCCCCGGGAGGCAGGGTGGGGAGCGGCCTCTCCTGCCAGCCCAGGAGAAAATACTAATCCTTTTATTTTTATATTATTACTTATTCATCTGGGCTGCACAGACCTAATGGAAACCAGATGGAGGAAAACAGACACGGCCCCGAGCGGCTGGGACAAATTACCCCAAAGAGAGAAAAAAATAGAGGGAAAAATAATTCCAGTGGAGTTGGAGTTGTGCTGGGGAATCGCTGTTTGGAGGTGCTGAGGGGAGGCTGCACTTTGCTCCCCAAAACCTCCTTTGCCCTCACAGAGCTCATCCCATCCTGCAAAGGACCTGGGTTGGTGGCACAGCTGTGGTTGGCTCCTCTGGGCATTCCAAGCTCTTTATCCCATTGGATTTGGGACCATTCCTCTGCCTGCCTGGCTGTGTTTGGGTTGCAAACACCTTGGGGAAAGTTAAAAACTTAGAGGAAAAAAAAAAAGAAAACACAAGAAAAATCAGAACCAGGCCCCATTTCCCCGAGTGCTTGCTCAGCTTCATGGAAACTTTCCTGCTGATGGGAAGCTGTGGAAAAGCCATGTCAGTGCCAGGATGAATGTATCCATGTTTTCCCCTTGGTGTGGGCATGTGAATGGAGTCAGTGAGGGGGACCAGAGCTGGGATGGGGATGCAGGGACCATTCCAGGGACACAGCAAGGATGCTGCCAGGGGTGTGACAAAGACAGGGATGGTGCCAGGGATGCAGGCAAGGATTGTGTGCACACTCACAGCTCATCCTCTGTCGTCAGAGCTGGATCCTGCTCTGCTGAGTGACAGGGGAAGCCTGGAAGGCTGGAGAAGCTTTGCCCAGAGATGTACATTTCCATGAGAAGGAAAATAAAAGGTGTTCTTCAGAGCAAACCATTTATTCTGGCAGGCCCTATAAGGAAGCTGAGGTTTTGGGGAGAGGGAGGCTGTGTGGCCTTGGGATTTCTCCTGTGGCTGGGGAGGGAGAAGGGAACAAGGAATGGCAAACTGGAGCATGCACATCCAGGAGTCTGCAGCATCCCAGTGTGCCATGGACAGAGAGGGATACCCATGGTGCTGGAGCTATCCAGAAGGGTCCTGGGGGTGACCAGCCGAGATTTTGGCTCTTACCACCATCTCCTGGGGCTCCATGCACCGCTGGCTGCGGCACAACCCCGAGAGCATCTCCGTGGGGATGAGGCCCTGGTTTTATTTAGCCTGGCCAGTGCACTCAGGCTCAGTTCAATTAATCTCCCCGCACTTGCCCTGGATTAAGGGTGAATATTGGATTAGTGGTTATCAGCCAGGCCGGGTGGGGGCCGTGCCGGGGTGCAGAGGGGACCCCATGGCCGGGGGTGGCCGTGGTGGCCGCTCCCATTTTGGCCGGAGCCGGCGGCGGCGCGGGCACGGTGACAGATCCCCACAGCTGCCAGCACTTGTGGCCACCCGTCACCACCGGGGTGGCAGCCACGGGGCCCCGACCCTGCACCGGCTGGAGGGGATGGTGCTGGCGTGCTCCCGCCGGGAATGCGCTGCCGGCGCTATTTGGGAGCGCAGGGAGGCGGGAGGGAGGAGGTGGCGATGCCTGGTGGTGATGGCCGGGAGCTCCGCGCTCCCCGGATTGCAGGATCCGGTGCCTCTCAGGGCCGCTCGGGGTGGGGAGGGACAGTCACAGGGGGACGTGCCGGTCCTGCCACTGAGCAGTGGCTGCAGTGACCCCACGATCTCTGCCTGGGGCTGTACCAGCCCTGGGTGATGCTGCCGGGGATGGCGAGGGGAGAGTGGGCAGTGGGAATTCCCGGGATGTGTCAGGAGGGATGTGCTGTGACAGCAGTGATGTGACACAGGCTGGGGCAGGGTTGGCACTGCAGGGGCAGAGCGGTGCCTGCTCCTGGTCCCAGCACTCGGTGTCCCTGCTCAGAGCCCCTGCTCTGTCCCCTCTGCTGCGCAGATGAACAGATGACCCATCACCGTCCCCACCATCCTTGGTGTCCCACGCAGGACACCAAGCCCCGTCCCCATTGCCTGAGCTCTACAATGGCAGCACAGATTCCCAGGCCACCCCCACGGTCCCCAAGTGTCCCCTCTGCCCCTGCCCCCCGCTTACCATGGTGGCCCCGCCTGGCAGCCCCCGCTCACCGCGCCTCTTCCCGCAGATAACGCGGAGACTGCGGCCGTCGCCATGCCCGACTCGCCGGCCGACGTGAAGACGCAGGCCCGCTCCACGCCGCCCAGCATGCCCCCGCCGCCGGCCGTCACGCAGGGAGCCCCGCGCCACCCGCCCTTCACGCCGAGCACCGGTGAGTACAGCTGGCCCGGGCTGCCGGCCTGGGCACTGCCCGCTCCCTCGCCTCGCCTCGCCTCGCCTCGCCTCGCCTCGCCTCGCCCGGGGCGGCAGCGTCCTCGGAGCCCAGCGCGGTGCTGGCCGTGCCGTGGGTGACCTTACTGTCCTCGGGCTGCAGGCTCGCCGTGGGCGCGCGTTCCCAAGCCGTGGCTCGTGCGTGTTCCTGCGGGCAGCAGTGCCTGGGGGTCCCTGGGGACAGGGACATCCCGCTCTCCTGCCAGCTGGTCACAAGTGCTGGCACAGAGCAGCGCGTGGTTGGAGCGTGGTGGGGCTTGGGGGAGTTCCTGTGGATCGGAGATGGCCCCGTGGTGGGTCCCCTGCATGTGGGGCACCCAGTGGTGGCAGGGTGGTGGCATGGCCAGGGACCTCATTGTCCTGCCCAGGGTACGGTGTGGTGGCATCAGGGGACTCCGGGTGGGAGTCTCGGTCTCTGTAGTTGAACTGGGACAGCCACCCAATGTGGTGGCTGCACCAGAGGCATGTGGGCTCACTGCACACCCACAGGGTTTGCACCAGGGATCAGTCACTGTGCTGGTGTCACTGTCCTGGCACATGGATGGACAAGGCACATGCAGGGAGAGGTCCAGAAGAGCAGGGGACAAGGCTGGTCCCCCTGGCAGGAGTGGCAGTGGTCACTGTCAGTGGTTGCTCCAGCTCCACTGGGACATGTCCGGGCATGTGCTTGTGCAAGGGTTTTGCTTGTAGCTGTTTCTTGCTTAGAAAAACTCCAGTAGGGAAGAAAAAGCCCCAAAAAAACCCCAGAGATGCAGCCCCTGGCACCTGCAGCCCCCAGCAGCACTCCTGGACAGACTCTCTAGAAATCACCTCGTGCTTGGCTGCTCTCCGAGGGGTTTGGGTTTCAGTCCCAGCCCAGCGGCTGATGTGGCAGCTCAAGTCTGGCTGGGTCTGGGATGAAGGACCAGGGGTGCAGGAGTCCTCTGCACCATGGCTCAGCACAGAGAGGGATTCAGGACACAGGGCTGGGGGTTCAGGCAGCCTTTCTGCCACGGCTCAGCATGGAGCAGGGTTTGGGACACAAGGCTGTGGCTGTGGAGCAGCTTGGCATGGACACCATGGCATTTTGGTTGTTCTTGGACTTGGGGGACCTCATTTGGTCCCCTGGATGTGCTGAGCATCCATCCCCTGAACCTTCCCTGTGGCTGTGGCAGGGCACAGGGACCCGGGTCCCTGGTGGGTCCGTTGGCTTTGCCCATGGCAGACGTGCCCACGGTGAGGAGCGTCCCATGGAGGGCCCCCCCGGCCGAGAGCTGCCCCCTCTGCTCTCTCATCATAGCGTGTTTTATTTTGCTTGCAGATCGAGACGCTGGCCCTCCGACGTTTCTGCCTCGCGGCCGTTTTCATGGTTGCTTGAAATGGTCGATGGTCTGTCTTTGTAAGTAAAATGAAACGCCCGCTCTCATGAGAGACCCGAGCGCAGCCGCAGCCCCTGGGGGTGCTCCCCGTCGCCAGCCCCTCGCCCTGCCCTGGTGGGTCACGGGGATGCGAACCCCAGCCCCATCCCGGCCCGGGGACATGTGTGGTGTCCAACTTAGGAGCGCACCTGTCGCGGGAATAAAAGCAGTTGTGGCCGCCGGGTTATTTTCGGCACCTCTTCAGCGGGCGGCGGGCGCTGCCCGGCCGGAGAGCGAGCGGGAGCCCCCCAAAGCAGGCAGGGCTGGCAGGGCAGCACAGCACCCCCAGGTCAGTGTGATCCCAGCGGGGACAGGCGCGTGCGTGCCGGGGCCGCGGGGCGAGGCGCGGTCGGGACCGTGGGTGACGCGTGTTGTCACCGGCGCTGCCGGGAGAAGGTCCCTGTGCTCGCGTGGGGCTGGTGCAGGAGAGAGGGCTCTGCCGCTCTGATGGTTGGTATCCCCAGAATATCCCCCCTGGATCTCCTGGTGTGGGGTGTTCAGGCAGCTCCTGTCCTTCCTGACTGGGCACTGGGGACAGAGGTGGCAATGTGCTGCAAGCCAGGCTGGGCTCCGTGAGAAATGGCTCATGGATTCTGTCTGGGAGCAGCTCCCAGAGGGGCAGGATGGAGCCCCTTCCCTTGGCTACCTTGGCTGTTGAGGAGCTGGATCAGGCCCCTGCAGCGCTGGGGAATGCTCTGCATCCCCTCCTTCCCCACAGCCCCCACAGCACCGGGACCAGTCCAGGATGCGGCCCCAGGGATGCAGCAGCATCCTGAAGCCTTCCAGGCGGTGCCAGCCCCGCATTACCCAGCAGGACACTCCGGTCCTACCATCCCAGCCTCGTCCCCACGGTGCCAGGGCGCAGCCACCCGCTCTGACCTCCCGTTCCCTGTCTCCCCAGTGATGAACGGGAGCAGCCACTCGCCGACCGCCATCAATGGGGCTCCGTCCACTCCCAACGGGTTCAGCAACGGGCCGGCCACCTCCTCCAGCGCCTCCCTGTCCACCCACCAGCTCCCTCCGGCCTGCGGTGCCCGCCAGCTCTCCAAGCTCAAGCGCTTCCTCACCACCCTGCAGCAGTTTGGGAACGACATCTCCCCCGAGATCGGGGAGCGGGTGCGCACCCTCGTCCTGGGGCTCGTGGTACGTCCGCCCGGTCAGCCACGGGGTCCCCCACATCTGAGGATCCTGTGCTCTCTTCTGGGGATGGAGATGCTGCTAAAAGGGAAAGAGGGGTCTAGATGGATCCAAATGCTGGAGAAAAGGGCGTTGTTTGCCCAGTGTCTCCTGGGATGTGCATGGCCGGTGCAGGGCTGGGTCCTGGCTGCTGGCATGGCCAGTGAAGCGTTGAGCATGGTTTTCCCTTGGTTGTGGTTTTCCTGTCAGCGTGGCAGAGCTGGCAGAGGAGCAGGAACGGGTGAGGAACAGCCAGGTGTCCCCCAGGGGCGTGGGGAGCTGTGCCAGGGGTGCTGAGCCCAGGCTGTCCCCACAGAACTCCACCCTCACCATTGAGGAGTTCCACGCCAAGCTCCAAGAGGCCACCAACTTCCCGCTGCGACCCTTCGTCATCCCCTTCCTCAAGGTGGGTGCCCCAGGGTGGGCATGGTGGGATTCATGGCAGCATTTCAGCACAGGGGATTTGGGGGTGGCTTTGGGGCTGGCAGCTGCCCGTGGGTCTGTCCCTGTCCCCCCAGGCACACGTGTGGAGTCACACAGGGCCGGGCTGGTTGCAATAAAAAGCAAGGGGTCAGCCCAGCTGGTTGCCATTTGCAATTCATTAAAAAGTCCCTCTTTTTTTTTAAATTTGCCTTTTAATTTCGCGCTGACTCTGCAGCGTCACCCCTCTCTGGAGGGATTTGTCCGGTGCTGGCACGCCTGGCAGCACCAGCACTGCTGGCAGATGTTCGAGCCTGGTGTCCCTTGCTCCTCGTTAGCAAAGGGAATAATTAAAAAGTGCAAAAATAGCCCCTTTTCCTCCTCTGCATCCCAGCCCCCCCGAGCAGGGGTCCACAAGTGGAGGTCCACGCTCACCGCAGGAATCTGCCGGAGCACTTTGCTCCAGCCTGAGCTGCAGGGGGATGGCAGAGCCTCCTGCCCACTTTGCAGGGTTTTGGGGATCCGTGGGAGCAGGGAAAGGTGAACCACAGGCCCTGGCAGGCACTGGTGGCCCTGTGGCTCCAGGCAGGCTGGGACCCATCCCTGCTGTCCCAGTGCCAAGAGCGCGGCGGCCGCCCTGGCACCCCGCTCCCAGCTGTTCCCACCACCCGTTCCAGATGTTTCTCATTATCCTAACTGCAACCAGCCGGGCTCGGCGTGCTTCCCAGGCTGGGGACTTGCTGTTTTTGTGGGATTGCTCCCTCCCGGCTGGGGAAGGGAAGGGGAGGGAGGGTCCAGCCCTGCTCACCGCAACTGCAGCTCCGGCTCAGGCGCTAACGTGTCCCACAGATGGGATTTGGCTGCAGCTCAGCTGCCTAAGACGAAATTCAGGGCTGGCAGCCAGAGCACCAGGCAAAAGGGGGTTCAGCTGCTTAATTCCTGCTGCTCCTGGGGCTGCAGCGCTGAGGGAGGACGCGGTGGGTGGGTGGCAGGGGAGTTCACAGCTGATGCTCACAGCCTTGGGTGCCCCACGGCCCGGGGTCCCACAGGTGCGGTCCCCAGGGAACAGTCATGGGGACAGGGTGGCCGAGGTGGCTGAGCCAGCCCAGGGGATGATGCTCTGCAGCCCCTGCCAGGGTGCAGGAGGGCTCTGTTGAAGCTGTGTCTGAACCCTGTGGGGTGCCACATGTGTGTCCCCCAAAAGCCCACCTGGGCCCTGGGCACACTGGCATCCCAAGGCTGTGCCCTGGGGAAGGCGAGCAGGACCCAAAGGGAGGGCAGCTGCCTGTCTCACACCCCTGCCTGTGGCGAGCTGGGGGCACAGCTGGGCTGCTCTGGGGGGCTGTGGGGCTGTGGACTGGACTGGACTGTCCCCCTCGCAGGCCAACCTGCCGCTGCTGCAGCGGGAGCTGCTGCACTGCGCCCGCATGGCCAAGCAGACCCCGGCCCAGTACCTGGCCCAGCACGAGCAGCTGCTGCTGGACGCCAACGCCTCCTCTCCCATCGACTCCTCCGAGCTGCTCCTGGAGGTGGGCGAGAGCGGCAAGAGGAGGACGCCAGACAGGTGCCAGCCGGGAGGGACGTGTGGGATTTCTCAGGGACACGTCCCTGAAAAGGGGAAGTTGTTCCCGGGGGCCCAGAGGGGACCAACCTCCTCTCCTCCGGCCAGGACCAAAGAGAACGGTTTGGACCGAGACCCCCTGCACCCCGAGCACCTCAGCAAGCGGCCGTGCACCATGAGCCCAGCGCAGCGCTACAGCCCCAGCAACGGGCTGAGCCACCCCCCGAACGGGCTGGGCCACCCCCCCGCCGGCCCGCCCCTGCCCCAGCACTACCGCCTGGAGGACATGGCCATGGCACACCACTACCGGGACACCTACCGGCACCCCGACCCCCGGGAGCTCCGCGAGCGCCAGCGGCCCGCCGGTGAGTCCTGCTGTCCCCACGCACGGGGGGAAACGGGGCGGGGACCCCCCCGAAGGGAGACGGGCTCTGCAGAGGGGCTGACCCAGCTCCGCCCTTGCCTTGCAGCCGTGCACGGGACGCGGCAGGAGGAGGTGATCGACCACCGGCTCACGGACCGGGAGTGGGCGGAGGAGTGGAAACACCTCAACAACGTACGTAGTGTGCCTGTCCCATCCCGGGTGTGTGTCCCTCCACTCTGCCCTCCGTCCCCACCGCGTCCCTCGTGGGGCTTTTCTCCCGAGCACCCTCTGCTTCCGCAGCCAGCGCAGCACCCTGGAGCTGGCACAGCCTGGCATAGCCCGAATCCCCCTGCCCAGCGCCGGGCACTGCAGCCCCCCAGCTGCCTGCAGCAGAGCCCCCTCCCCATCCCCGCTGTTGCCCCATCCCTGCAGCTGCTGAACTGCATCATGGACATGGTGGAGAAGACGCGGCGGTCGCTGACGGTGCTGCGGCGGTGCCAGGAGGCCGATCGCGAGGAGCTCAACCACTGGATCCGGCGCTACAGCGACGCCGAGGACATGAAGAAAGGCAGCCCCCCCTCTGCACGCCCCCACAACTCCTCCTCTGCCACCGCCGAGGCTCCCCAGTTAGGTACTGACCCCCGGGGCCGCGGGCTGCGTGCGGGGGCTGCGCCCTCTCCGGGGTGCCCGCGCCGTTCTCCCGGGGGTCCGGCGCTGCCGGCGGGTGCGTCCCGAAGGGATGGCACCTCCTAAGGGATGGTGTCCCCTCCCTCCTTCACAGACGCTCACCGGGACTTCGCGCCGCGGCCGCTCTCCGGGTACATGCCCGAGGAGATCTGGAGGAAGGCTGGTGAGTGTGGGGTGGGCACCAGCCCCCGGCAGTGCTGAGCCGGCAGGGGCTCTGCCCCAGCTCCCCTCACTGGGCCGCCCGCGGCGCCAGAGGAATTCGGGGTGGTTTTGTGGGAAGGGGGGATGCTGGGGCGCTGGCACGCCCTGGCCACGCTGGGCTGCTGCCTTCCAGAAGAAGCCGTGAACGAGGTGAAGCGCCAGGCCATGTCCGAGCTGCAGAAGGCCGTGTCGGACGCCGAGCGGAAAGCCCACGAGCTGATCACGACCGAGCGCGCCAAGATGGAGCGCGCCCTGGCCGAGGCCAAGCGCCAGGCGTCCGAGGACGCCCTCACCGTCATCAATCAGCAGGAGGACTCGAGCGAGGTGGGGACACAGGGGGGACGGGCTGGTGGCAGTGCTGCTGTGTGGCACCTGCTCCTCTTGCAGCCGAGGTTGCAGCATCTGCGTGCGAGGGTGGGAATGGGAGCCTGGGGCAGCACCGTGGGATGGGAGGAGAGGGGACTTCTTGAACCGAGATGGGGATGAGGAGTGTGGGCAATGATGGGGTGCATGGTCCAGGAGGGGGATGCATGATCCAGGAGAGGGGAGCACAGTCTGGGATGGAGTGCACGGTCCAGGACGAAGCGTGTGGTCCATGGTGAGGTGCGTGGTCCTGGATGTGAGTGCAGTCTAGGATGATGTGCATGGTCTGGGATGTTGTGCATGGTCCAGGGTAGGGTTGTATGGTCTGGGAGTAGGGGAACCTGGTTCAGGATAGGGGAGCACAGTCCAGAATGGGTGTGCCTGGTCCGGTATGGATGTGCACAGACTGGGATAGAAGTGCACACTCTGGGATGATGTACGTGGTCCAGGACAGAGGTGCATGGTCTGGGATGATGGAGTGCCCAGTCTGGAATGGATGTGCAGGGTCTGGGATGATGCACATGGTCCAGGACAGAGGTGCGTGGTTTGGGATGATGGAGTGCCCGGTCTGGGATGGATGTGCCCGTTCTGGGATGGATGTGCAGGGTCTGGATGTGCCCGGTCTGGGATGGATGTGCCCGGTCTGGGATGATGGAGTGCCCAACCCCGGGTGAGGCTGCACAGCCCAGCCCGGGGCCGCACTCTCCGGAGCTGAGGCCGCGCTTCCCGTCCCCGCAGAGCTGCTGGAACTGCGGGCGGAAGGCGAGCGAGACGTGCAGCGGCTGCAACACCGCGCGCTACTGCGGCTCCTTCTGCCAGCACAAGGATTGGGAGAAGCACCACCACGTCTGCGGGCAGACTCTGCAGGGGCTGCCGGGCCCCGCCGCCCCCGGGCCGGGCCAGCCCGACGGGGTGCCCGCCATGGCCAGCAGCCCCAGCGAGGCG
>VZRX01006430.1:0-20494 GCA_013398075.1 Notiomystis cincta
TCTTTTCTTTTCTTTTCTTTGGAAGCATAGCATACCATGAAAGAGAATTAAATTCTTGCCATTGTGCTCAGTCCTTTTATATTTAACTGGAACATAAAAGATATTTTTTGAGGAAAAGAGAGATCATTTTTCTTTTCCTTATGTGAATCCCTAAGATAAGGATTTATTCCTAAGTATTTTAAAGGACCTGTTATAAATGCAATATCTGAGTTACACTTTTAGTGGATTCCCTTTTCCCAGAACAGTCTAACAAAAGAGAAAAAAGGAGGGCAGAGGGCTGCAAGCAAAGTTGAGGCTTAGCTTTGCCTTTTCACCCATGAGTACATTTCAGCTACTTTTCTGCAGAACAAAGAGAGCAGGATACCTTTTCCCTGTCTTCTGCTGATCTGTGTTTTTATGTTGATCCCTTTCAATAATTCAGAAAAGCTCATTGTTCAGAGGAGGTCCAATACATGTTCCTCTCTTTTTATTCCCTTTTTCACCCTCTCCTCGACTTGTGACAAAGCACAGCCAGCATCAACTGTGATTCATGGGACAGCCATGGGGGGACCATCTATGGCGCAGTTGCCTGCTTGGTCCTATACTTTGTGGAAAATTTTGGTCTTAACTGCAATTAGAGTCTTCTCTTTATATTTTTTCTGCTTATTTGCTGACTTGAAGATACCAGACACTGAGAACCATATGAAGTAATAATTATATTTTATAGGTGGATATTATCTTTACCCAGTGTTAGGTCTCCATTTCTCAGTCACAGCAAAGAAAATTTTTCCTTTCCATATATTGGAAGATGAGTGTTAACAGGCTTATTTTATCCTACACACCAGATGAAGATGCTGGGATTATTGACTTTCCTAACAAATTCAGCTGTGGATAAATTTTAATGTTAATACTGAAAAGCCTGTTTACACTTAATATTAAAATAATGCATGCTGACTTGAAAACAGTTTGGCTGGCAGATTACTTTCTCTAGTTGAAGCAATGATTGCTCTTTTTCCTTAGGTGAATAAAAAGTTGCATGGCCTTGCTCCAGTTATGCTGCTTCCTCATTTCAGTCTCAGTGGGATTCCTCATATTTGTCTGTGAGTTGTGCTCCCCGTGGCTGGTTGGTTTATTGGCATTTTGTGGGACTATATACCCAATATTTATGAAAAAATATGGCTATTAGAGTACTTAATGATCTTTCTGTAATTTTTTTTGTATTGTAGCCACATACATATACACGTGCATACATACATATTATATACATATATATATAGGCATATATATCACTCAATTATTTAGAGCAGTGGTCTCCAAAAGGACATGTGTGATGGAAGTGTATAAGATTGTCTAGTAGAGTGTGAGAAGAAAATATTAAAACTTTGGCAGTGAACATATATAATTTTTAATAAATGCATAAACATATGTGTATATATATATAGAGAGAGAGAGAGAGATAGAGAGAGAGAGAGAGATTAGATAGATAGATAGATAGATAGACAGATAGATGTATATAAAGATATAGATATAGATATATGAATATTTGAGGTGCTCAGAAAATTTTTGCTAATGGAATGAATATTGGCAATGGTGTTTAGAAGTCAGGAGAGTTTCATTCAGGAAATAGACCATTCTGTGGATGTAAGAGCATATGGGAATGTTGCATTTATAATGTCAAATAATAGTGTACAATGCAGACATCAAGATTAGACAGTTTCCCCTTTCTGTGATGGCATCTCATGTTCAAGATAAGATATATTCTTATGCTGATATTTTTAAAGCTAAATAAGTAAATTTTCATAATTACAATGAAATCCTTGAAAGAACATTTTACAAAATGCAGTAACACAACTTGTCTCTTAAACAAGTTAGTCTTTTTAAGATAAATGCATGTAATTGAATAGTTTTCTAAAGAGATGTTTTAGTGAAACACACCTTATGCAGAGAACATAATAAAAGTATAGCAATAATAACAATTTGCTTTACATGCTAAGACATGTATTTTATTGGTAGTTTTGAGCAGATGGCTTGGCATATATTTACACAAAATTGTCTTACTATGTTGGCATATGATGAGTAAATTCTGACTGGTCTATGTCCAAGGACACCCATAGCTGTTGGAAAGATCACCAGCTCTGAGAAAGATGCACAAGAGTTTAGATATGGCTAAAAAAACTTCACA
Organism: Notiomystis cincta; assembly: GCA_013398075.1. Classification (NCBI taxonomy): domain Eukaryota; kingdom Metazoa; phylum Chordata; class Aves; order Passeriformes; family Notiomystidae; genus Notiomystis; species Notiomystis cincta. The sequence continues at coordinate 2,162 of VZRX01006430.1, forward strand.
CCAGATTTTAAAACTGAATAGAGGTAATTTTTTTCCACACTTCTATGTAAACCTTTGAGTCATAGTCTGTCCACCTTTTTTGGGAAGAAAAAGAGAGACTTGTTAAACTGTAACATGAATGTCCTATAGTTCTAAAAAACCAGAAAAATTGTGTAGGAGTCTTCCTGAACAAAGATAAAAATCTGTTGTTCTTACATGAAAATTGAATAGTAATGTTGTATATTTGCTGCTTCTTTTTTTTTTTTTTTAAAAAAAAGCTTTTTCAGTACCTTTAGATTTTGAGAGAGTTTTAATAAGACAGCAAAAATGCTGCCATAAATCCACATAGCTCATGTAAGCTTTGAATAAAACAGAATAGCCTCTGTATTATAAGTCTTTGTGGTTAGTTGAGGCAGTGTGAGAAACTTAAAACTGACAATTTGAAGCCTTGAGTTTTCATCTTGCATAATGAATCTAGTAAAAAAATCAAAAATGAGATACAGTATACTGTAATTGTTTATGAAGAAGTAATTTCATTGTCACTTCTATGATTTCATAACATCAGGGTAGTTGTTCAGACGAGAGATGCTGTGATTCAGAGTACAATGATATTGTGTTTCTCAGTCAAGTGAATAAGAGGATTTTATAGACAATGGGTTCTCACGGAATATTTCACAGACATTTTAATGGTAGATCTTTGATTTTTTTTAATTGTTTTGCTGGGACAGGAGGGCTCTGAAGATCACTTGTTTCCAAGTAGAGTGAAAGTAAGTTTCCAGTAAAGCTGAATTCTTTATATCTTTCTATTCTTGTGTCTTTATCGGGTAATAAACAGAGTCAAAAATAATAATAATTGCACTTATTCTGTAGATATTGTGCATGCCTGAGATGGGAATCTCCCTGTGCACCTCTACAGCTAACATAAAATCATTAAATAATATTTTTTTAAAAAAATTTCTTTCATTTTACATTTTTTTCAAGAATTGTTTAATTTATATAGTGCACATGGAATTTAGGTTCCTTGTCACAATGACTAATACTACTGGTAGGCAGAAATAGTATTTTTTGGTCCAAATTTTTACCTAACACTTTTCTGATACATTTTATTTAAAAGAAAAATGGCCATCTTCTAAATGTTCCTTCAATGTTTTGAAATCTGCAAAAGCTGTTGAGTATGCATGGCATTTTAATCTCTTCAAAAGATATAGGGATACTTTCCAGATTATTGTAGAGGTTGGAATCCATAATTAAATCTCTTGGTTAATTTTGACAGGCAACTATGTATATTAGGAAACTAAGTAAAATGCTTAAATTCCTATTATTTTGTTGATCGGCAAGTCTTTCATTTGATCAGCATATGAGATATATGTTAGTCATTATAACCTCAATTTAAAATAAAACAAAAAATTTAAAAAAAGTTGATATGAGAGTGACAGTGACATTACCACTACTTTTATATATAGGCTCAGTGATGCAGTGAATTGAGTTTTTTATGCCTCCTTGTCCTGGTGTGCACTCCCTTATACTCCAGTAAGATTGATTGGGAGACAATGTCAGTATTACAGTTTTATGTTTATGACGAAGTAAAATATTGAAGAATTTGGAAACATTAATTCTGCTCCTCTGGAGATAGACCTCTAGAAAATAGATGGGATTGTTTAGGGCTCATTCAAGCAGTGTGATTTTAGGGCTGAAAATGCTGGGAAATTAAGCAATCCACCCCAGTCTTTACTTACCACTTCCAAAGTGGTCATTTGGGATTTGAACTTGAAAATGTTAAATGCTGCAGTGATTGAGTTAGACAGATATTCACCAAGAGCCAAATGCAATGCTTAGTAAATATCATAATTGTTTTCTTCCCCAGTGAATTCAAAGAGCTTTGCATCAGTCTCTTAGCCATAGCAAAGGCTTCTTTTCCCATGTGTCCTCTGACTAATTCTCTGTCTTCATTCAAAGCCAGGGCGGAGCTGTGTCTTTGTTCTCCTGGTGTTCTCATGTTCCTCTGCTCAATTCCTCCTTCTGCTAAGGACAAAACAACTGCTCACTGTAACTCCACCTGGTGTGGATTTGTGCCAAAAGCAATTTGGAGAGATTCTGGAGCTGAATGTAGATGTTTCCTTGGATTTTTATCCTCTTTCCCATATGAATCATCCTCTTCTGGAATACACAGGTTTTACAATACATAAAAATTTACAAATTGTTCCCCAGATTAGCCAAATATAAATCTGGATAAATATTTTTAAGTGCACTTTTCTGTCTCTACAGTTCTCCAGACCTACAATAAATGGATCATTCTTATCAAATTCAAGTCAAAGTTGTACTTTTTTAACTTACTACGCAGTTACAGAAATTATATATGAGAAAATACAAAATTTATATTGCTATTATTCTGTTAAGAATTTGCCCCATTAAATATGAGGTCATTATCTAGAAAAAAAAAAAAGATAAAAAACCACAGGAAAACAAAACATTAAAAAACTTTTTACAAAAGACTATGTCTCAGAAGACTAAGGTGAAAACTGTGGCAGAATAGAGCAGAGAAGCTAATTGTCTTTCTGGCAATTCAAACAGTTTCCTTGGATATGCTCATGAAGCTTACTTATATTGCAATAGAAATTTGAGGATTTGGAAGAATAAATATGTTCCCTGAAAGGACAGAAGTAATTTCAAACTGAAATGTCAGGAAAACAAAATTTCCAATCTCAACAGGTTTGAGGAACCAATACACAAGAAGTGGCCCTGAATAGTGTGAAAATAATACCAATGTTCTGTCAAAATATTGAAAATAAGTTTTCCTTTAAGAGAAGTAAAACTCTTCAAATAGTTCTGTGAATTTCTCTCCTTATTCTGAAAGATGATCTGTTCCTTTCTTGACATTGATTTGAAGAATTTGATCTTCCCCTGACTCGTGCAGGAGGACGGAAGGGGTTTATTTAAGGAACTTGAGTTACAAAGACTTGAGTCGAATATTTGAAATTTATAATTTCAAGGAACTGAATAGCTGTCCTGCTGGAGTTTCTTTGGCTCCAGCTTCTCTTTTATTCAAGAATTATCACTTTGATGCTAAGTAGAGGTGTTAATGAGGTGATGGTACAGTGATATGTTTCCCCATGCAGTCACTACTAATGTCTGTCTGGTTTTCTTACACTCCCACTGTTGTAAACCAACCATATGGAGAAGTAATGTGCTGCATGAGGAAAAATTACCCCGTAGTCCAAATAATTCCATTATATACCTATTCATCAGAAATACAGAGTCAAGACTTTGAAACTACTCTACAGCTATCTTACTATGTAAAAAATTCCTCCGTTGCCACAAAAAAAGTTCTTAGAGTTTTTGCAAAAGCTCAAATTTGTGAAAAGTTCAAAATTTGAAAATGAAGCTTTACTTAAGAAGAAAGAGGTTCTAAAGTCTTATCAGGTCCCATTCTGAAAAATATTTCAGGTTCAAATTATATTTTGAAGAAAATATTTTATTATTTCCATAGTCTAAGTATCAATTACATAATTTATACCAAAAGAAATGTATTATAAAATAATTACAATTACTAATAAGGATTTCTTCCTAACAGTACTAAATTATAGATTTTTAGCATATTGCTGTTTTTCTGCCTTTATTACAAAGCAAGTATCTTTAGAACTGAAAAATTTGATGAAATCTAGATTTTAATAACTGTTTTCAAAATAACTGCTCCTTTAACTGATGTATGCCTCTATTGAAGTATATTCAACAAGCTGTGCTGAGAATAGAACTTTGCTATTACCATTTCATTGCTGCCCATACGGGTACAAGATTAATTCACCAGAGAAGAAAAGCCTGGTTTACAGAAAATAAGCCATTATGCTAAATGGAATGAATCATTAGTAGTGGTGAACCCTGATGAGTTTTAAAACTGGATTGAGATTGACTAATGAGAAAATGAAAGGAATATGGCTCCCATCCTGATTAATTAATCAGTGAATGCCCCATGCCAGAGTTTGGAACAACAGGATAAACCTACTCCATGTTCAAAGTCATGCTTTTTAATAATTACTTTTTTCTGGCTTTTTATTTAAATACTCATGTATTGGCAAGTCATTCAAACCATTGCCTACACTATGGTGGAATATTGTCCTATATAAAATGCCTTGCATATAGAAATTGAAAATGTATTTTCATGCTATATCACAATTTCAGTTTTCAATATGTTGTTGTAGATCATTTTGCCACTGCAGGTTTCAAACTCTAACACTGTTACTTGGCACTTGTTAATTTTAACACATAAACTACTGATTTATGTGGTTTCTGAGAGTAAATGAGCGCCTCTGTGGCTATTTACTTTTTTCTTGGACATCTTGAATGAGGTAAGTGCACATAAACTAGTTTTTACATTAAATTAGTACTCAATGTGTTGCATCCAAATTGTATTATATTTATAAAAAAGGTACAATCAGCCTGCACCTCCATGGAGAAGCTACAGTGTGTAGGAAACATGAGATTTTCTGAATTTACACAGATGACTGCAAATATGTACTCACAGTAGGTTTGCTTTTCTGGAGGCAGTTGCTGATGTTAATCACTCTTTCAATGCCACCCTTTGTGGTATTCAATTTAAAACAATGTTCAGACTGTAAGTTAACAATCTAAAGGTGAAAAAAACAGAATGATGTATGTTGTACCCAATGAGTAGCCACGCATATATTCCTTAGCAGTCCCGTCCCAGCCAGGTTTTGACCCTACTTGCCATATATTCAGGAAGGGTTTATGACTTCATCAACCGAGATTTCCACTTTTTTATGACATTTGTTGCAAAGTTTCAAACTGATGGTCAAAACAGCTTGACAGGATCAGAGCAATTAAGGGACACATTTTATTTTCATTCAGTAGCAGCATTCCTGACATCAGGCACACAGCTCTGCAGACATTTCTCCCAAGTGCACGGCCACGAAGCAGCGGGGACAAGCACAAAGTCATGTCGACACGGGGGAAGAGTAAATCAAGCAACCCGGGCTGAAGGGATGGAAAGCACTTCTCCCCACTTTATTCACTTAACACTACGGGCAACATTCACCCTGCATTCAGATTCAAGTATTGTTTAGTACAGTTTCACACACTTTGAAGCCAGACTGTGGGCAAGCTCTGGTTTACCAAATGATAAATCCCTCAAAGTGTCAGCTGAAAGATGTGTACATTCACAACAGACCATGGATTCAGGAACTTTTATTTCTTTGTTGTCACTGTGGACTGGGAGTGTTGCTGCCTATTCTTTGTGACACACCACTTGAGTAGTTATGCTTCTAAAAAAAGAGACCATCAAAGAAAGGATTGCTGCTGCTCTAATAATATCAACTATATGTGCAGAATACTTATGCAGGAAGTAGCATAAATTTACTGTGGTATTATCATCTCAGTAGAGGTGTTTTCTTATTATAACATGATTTCATAGCATTAATGAGGTTTGTATTCATTTTGCTCACAGAAGTCACTAATGCAATAGTTAAGAGTGAGTCATCTACTTCCCATGCAATTATTTCTGGATAAGAATTTTGCAATGTATTTATGATTCATTTTCCTATTACTTCACTACCTTGCATAATTCACAGCACAGTTATTATTTATTCAGGATCACCTGAAATGAAATTATCATCATGAAATGCAAAAGAAGTAGAAAAATACATTTCTGGAAAGCTATATAGGCTATCAAAGCAAGTATTCTTAATTATTTCAAAACTAAATTTTAACTCTATTCAAACATCCAAATTGCTTACACTTTCCTTATAACTAAAGAAATATTTGAAATGTTAGTATTGGTTTAAACGTTATACTGGGAATAATTTTTTCTGGGTTTTTTTGGTTTTTTTTTTTTTTTTGTTTAATATACTTGTAGGTTTTATTGTAAGCAATATCATGAATGTAATAGATACTTCAAACAGCACATGCCTTCAGTCAGCACAGTTATCTTAATGCCAGCTCTGTGGACACCAGAAATAAGTGTTATTTCATTCACTGAATGCATCTGGCTGGATTGAGGAGCATTTCAGGGGATTACCAAAGGATATAAAGATGAATGCTCCAGCAAACCATGTTACAAGGTATTACTCAATTTGACTATCCCCAAAAACACACAGAAAACTGTATGAGAATTTTAAGCATGCAATTACCATTACCCTTGCACCCCAGAAGAGGAGATAGTTTGCAATAAGCTCAAATGCCTTGCAATGGGCAGCTGAAGGACACCCCCATGCCATGTATTTACAATATATAAAATTTACAGAGACATCCCAGCTGTGGAAAGCAATGAGCACATTAGCAATGTCCGCAGGACAGTCTGCTATTACATTTCAAATCTGTCTCTATCACAGAAAGTTTTTCCACTGGTTTAACGTTTTTCTCCCTCACCAGCTTTCTAAAAGCTAATGTGAGAGACAAGTACAGGGAAAAGTTCTAGGAAATTCTGTATCTTGTCATGGACAGGCTTATCACACACCGTAATAAGAAAGTGCAATGCCTACATGTCAGTCCGAGCTTTTTCTCCTCTATCAAACAAAACTGCATTCTTGCTTCCTTGGGGAGTTTTTCTCTTTGCTGTTATGCTTCCAGATCAACACATCATCGTAGGTCAGGTTTTCTGTCAGCTGGAAACACAATACACAGACACCCTGAGGACTTGCTTTCTTATGCAATGGACTTAAATGATCCAAAGTCTTTGCAATAACCATAGTATAAGTGTCCTGGTTTGTCTGCCAAGAGAGTATCCTAGGGATGAATTTAAAGCTAAAACTTCATGTTTGCATTGAAACTATCTTTAAAAACAAATGCAGAGATTATTAGCATGCATTTCTGCTCAAGGTTAGAGGTATTTTTATAAGATTATTTAGTGGTTTCTTTCTATTGATATATGCATTATTATATAAGAAAATTTATTTTCAGAATATGCATGTTTAGATATACATGTAACCACAAAGACAATTATATACTTGTAATAGAAATTATAGTCAAGCTGTTGTGTCAGAAAATGAGTATGATTATTCAAATATTGAGGCTGAAGCCAAAGCAGTTACATCCATAGAGGCAAAGTGTATTAACCAAGATGTAGTGACTATTTACTTGCCTTGAACCAAGATATTTGCTTACCTAAATACTGTAACTGTGGATGGCATAGAACCACTCTGTAGCACTGTAATCATAACCAGCAATAAACAGAGCTTGTTTGAGAGAGAAGCATAAACACACAAGTAATACGTAACCAGGGAAAAGCACATGGAAACTTTTGGGACACCTGTACAAGTGGGTTAAAGGAAAAAGTGAAAACAGCAAAATCAGGATAAAACCAAGAATCTGGAATAAACAGAAGGGAGTTTATTTCAGGGCCACATTTGCTTGTGTTTTATAATGAAAAGATATATTTATTCTGGATACATTGTAAGAAATTTATAAAAATAACCCTCCAGAGTGAGAAAGAAGGATGCCTGGTAAAACTAAAAGAAGTCTTTTTCTCAGAATAGGATGAACTATGTTGGGAGCAAATGTGAGCACCATTTTTTGAGCAAGCTAGAAAATGTCCATACTGCTTCCAGCTCTCCATGGGGAAGAGCTCTCAAACTTCATAACTTTGATCTCAGACTGCAAAGATCAAACTCTGTCAGCATCAGTCACAGGGTATCAGTCACTGTGGTATTGCACACCCAGAGCTAGTCTAGAGTGCTAAGGATTAATTGTTCGAATATTTAGTGATAATAGCTGATAATGAGTAAGTCAATACACAACACTGGCAATTTATATTTTAAATGATTTATTGTCAATCAGTAAAGTGGTTTCTTGAAGTTTGAAAATGACCCAATTTAACAGTCCTTTAGACTCTCCCATGATGATATCTAGTTCCCTAATTGATATTGATGTATATAACAAATATTTAGCTTTTTTTTCCCCCAGTTGCAATACAATTGACCATAAATGCAAAAGTCTTTCATTACTCAGAGATTATAGGCAGAGGGGGAAAAGGAGACACATCATTTTACTTCATAGATATTAAAAAAGAAAATGTGTAAATGCTAAGAAGTCCCACAGCAGATTCCCTTTAAGATCTATGGAGATTAGTAAATGGGGACAGCGGAGGCCAGGGAATGTGTATGTTTCATTCTCACATTCAAATATATGGCATCATGATTAGATATTTACTATACAAACTAAATAGCTAATGAATGTGATGGAAGTTTCACAGCTAGGCCTGTGTAGCCACCAGGATGATAAACACCAACCTCTAGGTTAGTTAAACCCATAGCTGCTAAAAGAGGAATATATGAGAAAACAGGACTGTGATATACAGGTAGAATAATGAACCTGAAGAGACTCGAGCCTAGATTTTCTTCTAAACACTCAGGAGTAACTGGATGAGAATGCAGATTCTCAAGGAGAGCTGGTGGTGAACAGCCCCATCCACTGAAAATGGCTAACCATCAGAAATGGAAGGAAGGAGAGTAACAGGCTGAAAATCACAGATTTCAGAAAAGGTAGACTTAATGAGCATAGCAAAGGGTTAGATGAGCCTTCTGGGAAAGATTAAGAAGCAAAGACAAATGAGAGAGAAACATCTAATTATAAATTGTAACTGTCTTCACAAATTTTTCTGACCAGCAGAAATGCAAGCTACTAAAAATGTTCCCATAAAGATGAAAGTTTATAATACATTGTTCACTTTTATCTTTAGTAAAAAAGTAAACCTTTCTAACTTCATCGATATTTTTGTAATAGAAAAATGGATAAGATCTCTTACTGCACTAAAAAGAAGACCTTTTAAAGCAGTTAGAGAGCTTAGGTATTGGATAATCCAGGTTTGAGGAAATTCATGCCTAAAATACTCAATGAAATAAAATCATCAACATGAATATTTTTTTATGAAAAGTCACAGAGGCAGGTGACAGGACAAGGGTCTGTTTTTAAAAAGCAAGACTTTAGAAGCCAGAACATTTTAGAACTTCAATTAGCTTTATTTCTCCTGTGCTCTAAGAGCAATTAACCCAAATAGCTGTAAAGACATAGCAGAAAACAAGTGACATTTGTTACATAAAATGAATTGCTATTTAACAAGAAGTGCAAGCACCCACATGCAGGCAAGAATACTTAGATTTATGAACATGGTTCAAGAAAACAGAGGTAAGCAGTATTTTCACAGGAAAGGTTCAATGATTATCTAACATGACTTTTGCAGAGGAAAATTTGTGATTTTTAAATAGCAGGATATTTTTAAGACACAGTGCTCTGTGTAGGCAAAATCTCACTTGCAGGTTTGTGTTCAGTTTGAGGCTCTGATCTTCAGCGAAGTTTAGATGAAAACAATTAAAATGCCTAGAGCTCTGGTAATGTCACTGATGAGGAGAGGATAAAAGAACAGGAGTTATTCAGAGGTGAGAAGGATGAGGGATTATTCTATAGTAGTCTTCAAAGAGATAAAAAACATGCTGCAAATGTAAAGGAAATGAGATAACACCTTATATTTTTTCCATAATAGATACTGCAAAAATAATGAGTGTGAATTCTAGAAAGAAGGATTAGGAGCACATATAAAGTACCACGATCCTCTGCTGGGATATGAGGTTGGAATATATGACCTTGAAAGGTCCATCCATCTTTATTTCTCTTACTTTTCCTACAAAACAAAAACAAAAACAAAACCAGAAAAAGTGCTCATCACATTACTTAAAGTAGGGAAATTGTTGGAATTGAAATTTAAGTGTTTAGGATACAGATGAATATCCACAAAGGAATATGAACTGTGAATTGAGGAAATATATAGAGAGTGCTCAGGACAGTAATTCAAATATGTTTGCTATGCTTGTGTGTTTCTATAAAATTAGTTACTTCTGTACCTGTCTCTAAGATGTGAACTTTGGGGTTGGCCACTTGAAGCTGTGCATCAGGAACTGGTGGCAGATGATTTATTCATATCTAGGAAAAATGTCACAAATCTGATCAGTAGCCTAGATTTTCAAAGCAAACTGCCAAAGATGAAAAGATACACCATTGTAAGCCTTGCATGTATATGCTTAAAAATTATTAGATATTAATGCATGTTGACAAGAATGAGTTGTGGATGGGTCTCAAACTGAAAAGTAAGCAACATTGCAGGTCAGAATGGAAGTCAAAATCACTGTTGCCAAAATGCCTTTTTCCTTGTAAAATCGTCCTTCAAATAATTATTTATCATTTTTTCTCTCTGTATTGTTTCTTGGGGAAAAAATGGATTTCCACCCATAAAATAGAGTGTTATGGTATTAGACATGGGGGTTTTTTGGTTTTTTTTTAAGTATCAGAAGTACTGTATGTACTTTAAAAATTGTTAGAAAAAAATTATTGATCCTGAAGAAAACACCTAACTTGGAGCCAGAGGTAGATGGAAGATATTAAATCTCATTTCTTACTGTGCAAATTCCTGGGATAATCTCACGGTCCCTGAAAGAAACACATGTGAAGTGATGAGAGACATCAACCACACAGGATTACCAAAAATAAACTGTATTCCTTTCTTAGAATTATGTTCATTGCTGATTTGTGACATGAACATTATTCAGCTTTCTCTGGAAATCATACTTGGCATCTGTAATGATAATTTCAGATACATTTTCAAATGGAAGTGAAATTGTTTTGTTGCATGAAAAGAGCCTTCAAAATCTGAAGGGACTGTATACACATACCAAAGAAAACCAATTACTCTTTTCTAGAATGTCTGTGAGGAATTGGTTGACATGTCCTGCAATGAATGAGCTCCTTCGAATTTATGATCTAAACTAATAGGCTCCATTCATGTAAAAAAAGAATTTCTGGAATAAGTATTTTAGATTCTACGTTCTCAGACATTTATGTGCCTTTCTTTTCCACTTAGCATGGGCTGCAAATACGAAGGTAAGCATGTGAGTTTAAACTATCAAATATATTAGAAAAACAAGAAAAAAAACAATCTAAAACATAGAGCCTGGAAAGACTTTCCAAAGAATTGTTTAAATAATAAAGGACATTGCCAAAATATCTTTGCAAAATGATTAATGACTCCTAACAGAGAGATTAGAAAAAAAATGAAAAAGATAAGACTGTATTCAGATGTAATCATATCAAAATATTAGGGCAGAATAGCCAATAATAGAAGTCCAAGGTTAATAAAATCTCCTGATGTAGAGCAGTTCCTGACCTTCTAACTAGATTCAAACAGTAATGCTCAAGGATAAAGAATAAATCACTGTACACAAGTACTCAGTTTAAAATTGAAAGAACCCATAAACTCCAAAGAAAAGATCCAGTCCTCCATACCTTTACAAATGCATTACAGGAGAGGAAAAAAAAATATTTTTAAATAAAAATGTTTAAAATAGATGCAATCTAATGAAAATTATCCACAGTATTATATAAACCATGGGAAGCATATTTAAGTTGAACATAGATGAGAAAACCATGAAGGATGAAATTTAAACCAGAAATCTCTGGGTTTGGGTTTTTTCATCATTTTAGTTAAATCAATAAAACTTAGTCATCTTCACTGCTAAAACTGAGGAAAACTTAATTGTAAAGGAAACCCTGTGAAAATAAATTTAATCTGATGATGTACTAGACCCTAATGGCCATGTGAAATGCTGCTGCAATATGGGTGCTGACCCATTCAAGCAAAAAAATGAGGGTAGACAGACTTGAAAAGTACTTTAAAAGTCCATATTTTTATGGTTTTTTTTTTTCTTAATTGAAATATGTGGTGAACTCGATTGATGTCAGTGATTATATTTTTGAAACTTTGTAATTAACTTGCACTATTTAGGTATTTTATAATAATTAGGCATTTTATAAATAAAATACAGAAAGTTTGTTTGAAAAAAAAATTAAAAGGACAGGGAAGAAAAAAGAACTACAATTACTAAAGATTATAGGGAATTATGCATAATCATATAGTTCATTATCATGTCAGTCTCAAGACATGGCTAAGGTTATGAGAAGCATCCTATCTACTCCTACTCTGTGCCACTTTTAGGGGTGCAATTTTCAGCTATCTCTGGTGAATTGCAATGTGTTTCTGTACTGAAATCATGGTTTTGTTTACTCCAGAACTTCTTAATCAGTTGATTCTGAGGGAGAAAAATCTCTGTTGGGTATTTTTCTTTCACTGGAAACTGAATTTGCAATAAGAAAGTTTTAAAATAAGGCACTCACTGGTTCTCTGGTATGTATTACCTGGTATGTGGAACCAGACAGGTTTAAAATGTGATTTAGCTGTTAAATTTGTGCTGTTTTCTGTGCTTTTGGAAATTGTTATATAACTTGTAAAGAGTATCCCTGTGATTTGTTTTTTATTTCTTTATGTACATCATAATATTAACAAAAGAAAAAAAATAGGAAAAAATTGCTTGACATGAAACTGAAATAAGAGAAAAATCTTCTCTGAAATTATGTTGAAATAATTTAGCAGTATGTGTTATTTTATTAATAATCACAGTTTTTATTGCATATTTTTAGAGACTTCAGATGTTTTAGGCCCACTGCTGAATATTGTGCAAACACATTCTGAAATCTTAAAAGATAATTGATAAGATATAGTAGACAGATAAGACATGGGCATAACATGTAGAAAATTAGAGGAACAAAAGGAAGAGTGTCAAATCAATTTTCAGTAATTTCATGTTTGTACAATAGATTTTATGTTCTCCTATTATGATTTCCCTTTGGATTTCCCCTCTGAAGACCTTCTGCTACAGTAATTTTATCAACTGTCTTACAGCTATGTACAGAATATCAATATTTTATGCAAGATAAGCACAGTGTTGTAATAAATGATACAATGAAGGATTATCTGGCTCTAAGTAAGATAGCACAAACTCAGCCTTCTTCTCTGTGAGGACTCCCCCAGATAAAAAGTTTAGGGCTCATTTGTCCAGAATAAGAAATACTCTGCTGGACAACAACAGTGGTTATAGTATTATTTGTATCTTAGTATCGTTTATGACCAGTTTTGTTTCCTTTATCTTCTTTTGTTTAAAAGTATCAACCTAGAAATTGACTGTCCTGAACAAGAAAAAATAGTCAATGCCCTTATTTTCATCCTGTAAAGGTCTGTGAAACTTCTGCAAGGTATCTCTGATGAAAAAAAAACAAAGATAAACCTCATTATTTCTCCAGGAAGCAGCATCATAGAGACTTTTCAATCTGTGCTTTTATAGTGCTCATTACTTGAATTAGCATCAAGAACTAGAAAACTGAAAATTATACTCACATTTTTTTTATTTCTTTTGGAAAAAACTTTTTGCACAATGTCAGCTGCCAGCACTGGAAACTCCCCCTCCCAGCCCACTTTCCTTTTTTTAGCTTTGTCAAGAGGCTCTTGCCTTTTTAAAATAACACAATGTAGAAGATCATTATAAAATGAAGCATTCAAGTTTTGATGATCTGTTTCCTCTTAATTGACAACTGTGAAAAGATGTAGTAGTGCAGCTGTCGTACTCCTACTTGGCAGTTACCTTCCAGAAAAAGAAATAATTCCATGATTTCCTCCATGCTAGCTAAGTACTTTTCAGGGGACACAAATGGGGAAAAGAACGCAGTCATAGCTTCTTTCAATTTTATGTAAATAACTTTTGATCAAGAAAAAAAAAAAATAGATGAAAAATGATTCATGAAGTTGAATTTCAATGGATGCTTCTTCGATACTGCAGATGGAGCAGTTCTGCTGGAAAGTTCTATTTCTTATTGTGAGCAGCAAGAAGTAATTGATTATTATTTTAATTAAGTAATGTCAATCCATGTATTAGAAAAATTAAAAGCTGAATGACTCCTGAAAACTATAGAATATTCATGTTTGTGTGCACCAGCATAGATTAATGGGCATATATAACTTTCTTGTATTTAATTCTAATTAAAAGAAGTAACACCCACACGCTTACTTTACAAATCAAATAGCAAATTATGATTCTGTTGCTGTTTAGTGAAGATAACTGAAACCCAAATGTGCCTTTTGATTGACGAAGGGATCCACAAGGAATTAATCAGAGAAGAATTCATCAGGTAGAGTTTGAGTAAAGGTTCATATTTTGAGTTCATGAAAGAATGTGAGGGCTTTCCCAAGTGCAAAAGCATCCAGCTCACATCACCTGCTAGGCCTTTTTTGCACTCTCATGGCTTTTTTTTGTATTTATGCTACTTTCAAAAAGACTAGCCCTAATAGCAAGCTTTCCAGATGTGAAGTATACAGAGGTGTTATTATGGCTGTGGAAAACTGTAGGAAATCTGACTGAAAGGAATTTCATCCTCATTCTACACCCTACTAATCTCATTGAACAGTCAAGTTTACAGGCTACAGAAGACATGGCTATGAAACCATAAATTTCAGTTGCTGATTATTTGAGCTGATAAAGTAGAAAAGAGAAATAAACCCACAATTTTTAGGAAAATCAAAGCAGAAAAACATCACAGCAATGAACATGAGTAAAGACTGCTAAATGGAAGAAAGATTAAGACAAAACTGAAAATGTGTCTCTAAGGGGAATAAGATATCTTTATGAAGAGTTTCTGCATAAGCAACAGAAAACATAATAAAAACACATGTTTTCTGACAGAAATATGTCTACATTTGTTCTACTATTACTATTTGAATCTCAGATATATTACTGGAAATCTTATCATGCAACAAAGAATGTGAAATCCTAAACATTTATTTTAGCCCATGGAGTTCAATTAAAAATAAACCCTTGGTTTATTTTTAAAGATGTCAAAATAATAGGAGAGTTAAATTTCCTAATGTCATTATGCCATAAAATGGGTAGGAAAACTATAAGCCAGGGTGAAAAATAGTACAGGATCACCTTAATTCAACAGAAGGTGTCTCTGCCAGGAAATGAGGATAATGTTTGGTGAGAAAGACTCATGGATAGCAGATTCTTGCCTTCCCTTTTGGAGGAAGCCTGTGTGTTACACATCCTGTACGTCTGTAAAAAAAAAAAAAAATTATACAAAGGCAGTGCAGTGCACCAAATTTTGTTTTCAGTTAAATAAGTTGGTTAGACAATGCAGAAATGTTAATAGAAACCAGAAAAATTGTATTTTATTTTTATACATATGTAATGGCCATGACTTTTACCATTTTCATGAGCTGCAGTGTTCTAAGCACAATATCACTTCAGGAGGTATACAGATAAAATTTAGGCTCTCAGCTCCCATTGGCATCTTCTCAGTCCTCAAGACACATTCAACTATATTTAACTAATGGTTTAAAGTGGAAAAGATAATTAAGTACCTGTAAGTTAGCAGAAGGTTAACAGATATTGAGAGTGGGTTAGATGAGTAGGCTGAGAAAGAGGATGTATAATTAATTAATAATAAAATCTGAATGAGCAGGCCAGTCAGTGAGGGCCCAAATAGCAAAGTTCTCTTGTCTACTTCATGAGACCATCAAAGAGGACTTAAAATCAGGTGATGTTAATTTGGTGGAGAATTAGTGACAGTAGACATGAACTCAAAGGTAAACTGAATTAAATAATTTCCACAGATTACCAAACAATGCACTCTTCTGTGAAAAAACAAAGCCTTCTCCCTGAGAACAAATTGCTTTTGCATCTCTGAGTTTACACTGAAAGCAGCTTTATCTTCCATGCTATGAACCCAAAAGCAGGACAGGGGATCTGGACCTTCCCGTCTCATTTGGAGACATTCCGGTTCCTAACACCTGCAGCTGGAGAGAGGAGCAGCCCAGAGCATCCTGTGCTGCATTCCAGAGAATTTGTCATGGATTTCTCTTCTCCACAGGTAGTAGATTCAGTCAGCATGTGAGTCAGATAACTGGGGGGATTTTCTATCTCTTTTACATGGCAAAAAGAATGTGAAAATGCCAAAAAAAGAATAGGGAAAGTACCACAGGTGCGAATCAAAGTAGATTTCTGAATATATTCTATTGTTTCCTTAATTTAGAATTGACTCTGAGACCATTGAAAATAAGTGGGAAAGTTGCTTTAAATTTTACTAGAGTTTGGAGCAGACCAGTAACGTATTCATATTTGAATATATTTGATATTTGATAATATATCTCTGGTTCTTATATCATTGCAGAACATCCTCCCTTTTCCCTCATAAAACTATGCATGACCATGGAATATTTTACTACTGATCAGTGTAATTTTCATCTCAGAGTATTCTAGTAATTTCCTACAGTTATAATTAATGGTTATGATTTGATAAAAGCCTTTTTTTATAAACTGAAGGTCTGTATGCTTTGTATAAACTATATATGAATATCTTGTTGCATGTATTGTTGTACCTGAAGAGATTCATCTATGGATCATGGGTTAAAGGGAAGAAATCAGATTTTATAAGATTGAATTATTATAGATTTATCTGTTATTTATGCTCATTCTGAGGCCACCATCTTAAATCCTATAACAAATGCACCTTAATTCTTGTCTATCAATGTTATTCTACCAGGTGCTGGCTGTACATTTGATAACGCTGCCTTTTAGAGAAGAACCTTTCTCCTGTTCATTTCACAAACAAAATTAGGCACATTTTTAATTTTTAATTGAGGGTTTGTTGAGGGGGGGATGTTCTTTTTTGTCTACAGATTTTTTCTGGAAGATTTTAATGCCTTGTGCTGAATCATTGTAGAGCAGAGCAATAAAAATGCTAAAGCAATTGTACTCTTCAATAGTAACTAGAATGAATAATTTGTAGTACTGATAACCAGACCTATACATTTGCATACTCAAATTCATCCACAGCAGTATTGGTGACCCCATTTCTGAGATTTTTCTGCTTAATAGCTTCTGCCAGTAATGCCTTCTGGGAGCTGATACCATATGGCTTAGGCACTCCATGTTTCAACACTTACTGGACAAATTTTAAAAAACCCTCTTAGGTACAAACTGATGTGAGGAAACTACAGGGAAATAAAACTTGAATGTGAGCACACCAATGTAAATTTTAAATTAATGGATAGGCTCAAACTCACTTGTCATACAGAAAATAACTGAATTTTTTATTGTTTTTCAGGAAAAAAGGAAAACAAAATCAAAACCGAAACAAACAGACCAAACAAACAGAAAAGACCAAAATGAAACCACAAAACCCCCCACAAACAAACAACAACAACAACAACCAAAACAACCTACACATGAGAAAAACACACAAACTTCTCAAAACTTTTAATTAAAAAAACAGTGAGGGAAAAAAGACTTGCCAAATAAAACAGTAACAGTAAAAAATAGGGAGAACCTCTTCTTATGACTCTTAAAGATGTAAGTACTGTAATTTCTAAGCTTAATTGTCCCTCCTGCTTCTCTCTCCCCTGGAAATTTTTGCTTAACATGAAAGCTCTTCTGGAAACATTTTAATTGAAACATGACCATTTGTTCATTTAAAGGAAATATAACTTCTGACAGAAAAATAGTTTCTATGAATGAAGAGGAATGCAAATAAAGTAATAATATACTGCTCCAACCAAAGAGCACTTGGTACATGTTCTCTGCCAGAATGTTAATATCCTATTGCAGTGCATGTTTTATGATCTTTTATGCATGTCTTAAGTATGCTACTCTTTGTAAAAGTAATCTGTTTCTATAATAACAAAATTGCAGACTGATAAAACTTCTTCATAAGGAAATAACTGCAAATCTGGTTTTACTAGTTGAGAGTTTCAAATTTAATCGTATCTATAAACAAATGCTCCAGAAAATATTTTTTAATGTTATTGCTGACATGAGCTTATTTACATTAAAATAAAGAAGTTTTGAAGAATCTAGAGAATGTCTGCTATTTCTGCTTTACATGGCTTTCTGATTAGACTTAATTTTTACAATTTTTTTTTCTTGTTAATAGAAATAATCAGAAAACAATCAAATGGGATCTACTGTTGTGTATTCTCGTAATGCTTTTTCTAATATAAATATTTATAGCATTCCACTGGATACCTCAATCATACACTGTCAAAGCATCTTAAATGTTTTAAAACTCCTGAGCATTCACAGTTAAGAAGTATGGCAGTTAGATTTTCCTGGGCAGCCTATATTTAATTCTACTTCTTTGTCTACAAGGAATATTGGGATAGTGCTCAGTTGGCACTGCACATGCTCATGTATTGAACAAAGTGAGGAAGCTGAAACCAAATGGTTGTCAAGGAAGTGAACATCATGAATTTTCTATTGATATTAACCCAAAAAAATTAAGGGAAGGAAAAGGAACTTGTACTGTTAAAATGCTGTCCAAAGAGCCATAGTAGCACAAATTCAAACAACCATTATCTAAGGGAAGAAACAACACAATCGTTACTTAAGCAAGCACTTCAGCACATCCCTAATTTTGGGCGATGACAATATACTCTCTCTCTCTCTCTCAATCTCTCAATCTCTCTCTCTCTCTCTC
>VZRX01006430.1:20738-35564 GCA_013398075.1 Notiomystis cincta
TCTCTCTCTCTCTTTCTCTCTCTCTTTCTCTATATATATACACATAGAAACAGAATATATATATACACTATATATGTAATATATAGTATATGTCATCAAAGCAGAAAACGAGATGATGATCTCTGTATGCTCTAACAATCAAGTCAGAATTTTACATAAACATACCCATTTGAAATAGATGCCTGTTATCTCCTTCCTGTCGTTTTCCTCTGTTTTTCCTTTTTCCCCTTGCCTCCAAAGACTCTACTGTTTGATCACTATAAAGAAGAGAGAGTTGAGCAGAATGAAGACTAGTCCTGTGATTTGACTGAAATGTTGTGTGTCTTCAAATGAACAAAAGAAGATAAATTGCTCAACAGTATGATACAGGATCACTTTCTAATTAATATTACAACAGAATCTTGCCTTTTTTCTTCTTGCTGTGAGAAACATAATAGCTACGCTGTCAATTCCAAATGGAACTTAATCATGTAAAAACAGATCAGAAGAGCATTGACTGTGTCTGATTTTAAATAGCATTGTAAATAGAAAGTTTGCAGCAGGAAGATGTAGTGTTAATGTCCATTTGCCCATAGGAAAATATGAAAACTTTTTTTAGTGTTCATCTATAATGTCTTTTTCACCTTTACCACATAGTTATTCTAAGGCTGAAATGTCAATTGAGAGATGTTCTTATTCACAGCAGTGTTAAAAATCCTTATTTATGTTGCAACTAAACATATTTGCATTTTTGGCAGAGCCTGTAATTAAAAGTGGATATGTAATTGTAATTGTAAATTTGACATTTATAGTTCTCAGAAGTTTATCCCAGTGGTAGTGTCATAACCCTGGATGCTGAGCAATATTGTTTATTGAAGTCAATCATATATTGCAAATTCAAGATAAATGTTAGTGTCAGGAAACTTATTAAATCTAGTATTTCAGATAACAAATGCACTTCACCTTTTACATTTTTTAATTGAGAGGTAAAGAAAAATGAAAACTTGTGTGTTTCAAAGAATATGAAAGAGGATGCACACAGCACTTGATCCCACTTTCATTATCTGTGAGGATCAGAAACAAGATAGCTAAAAATCAATTGAATTATGTGAGACTTTCCAGGCATTGAATATCAGATATTTTAATGTGATTCAGTTTAAACATGGAGCTCAAAGGATTTGACCAGACATACATGATAATATAAAAGTACACATTTATGAGATATTCCTAGTTTCATATAATAATCATGTATTTCAGGAACTAATTGAATTAAAAAAATGGTTATATACTTCAAAAAGAAACTGTCTAGGAGTGGATTTAGGAAAAAAAATAGAGATTATGAAAAAATTTCTAATCTGGAGTTCAAAGCATCATAATGATTTGCAAAAATATTTATAAACTTCCATGAAAAGGAAAAAAAATATTTCAATTTATGTTCTGAAAATAGAAATAGCACAGTTACAGTTGAGGCTGGAGCCTAATTAGCCAAAAGACAAAAAGACATTTGCTTCAGAAAAAAAATAAGAAAAAGCAAAACCAATCCCAGAATCAACCAAACAAAGAAAACCAAACAAATAAAAACCACTCCAAAATACATTAATATTAAAATGTACGTAGTATTTAAGGCTTTTGAGGGCAGCAGGCTTTGGGGGTATTTTTTTTGAAAAACCAACAGTGGTGTTGATTGTTTTCTGGATGTGGAGGTAGTGGTTGTATTAATCTTCAAAAGATACCTGATTTTTTAGATCTAATGTAATTCTTAGCAGTGTTACTATTAGAGATTTCATTTCTGCTCTTACAATATGCAATTGATCAAACATACTTTAATATAAGCCTTTAACATAAATCCAGTCTACCTAACTATATTTTTGTTAGTTTTTCTTTTCAGTTCCCCCACTGTTGTCATCTCTGCTAGAATCTTAGACTGCAAAATAGACAAGCAGATATGAAGAGAGCAAGTGGAGGGCAATCAGCAAACTACCTCTTTCTGCATTCTCTGAGGAAGCACTCCTTAAATATTTTATTTTTTACTAACTCTATGTGGCAGAGAAGACTGAAAGAAGGTGGTTATGTCATCCTTCATTTAGGTCTGAACACAGAGAAAGAATTGAGAAATGATTAAACCAGAATACACTGAGGAAAAATGGACTTTTGGCAGTCATTCACTGAAACAAAAGAAAAGCAGATAAAATTACAAAAATATCCAAAATCCACAAGCTGTTTGAGAGTCCAGGAAAATGGTGAAGATCCATAGTTCAAGACTTGTCTCATCATGAGGTTTTGCAAAATATTTGCACAAAGTTTACGGAGATTATTGAAAGTCAGGCAAAAGCAGAGGATAACAGAGTAGTTAAACAGGATTACACATATGTTATTCTCCTGCTCTTTCATCCTCTTCTCTCTGTGGAACCAGGATTAAAAGAGAAAGACTTATTAGTAAAACATGAACTTTATTTTGCTATAGTGCAAACCAACCATATCCAAGATATATTTATAAAATTAATATCTCAATCAAGTAAGAGTCATTGAATTCTCAATGTTTTAGATTTCTGTACAATGCCTATTATAAAAAATCTTTGCCAAAACAATATAAATGAGAATGTATGAAATTGCAATTTAATGTACCAAATAAAACAAAAATAGTTCAAGAACTTACCAATGTGACAGCAAGCCAGAACTTTTTTCTGCTAATAGAGACTCTATTTTCTGTAAGTCCATGAAGAATTTGCGTGAGCTATTCACTGCTGGATTTTTTGTAATACATAATGAGTTTTGTTTTGCTGACGCTGTTGACTGTTCCCAAAGCATAATTAGAGATTTTCTTCTGCTGACTTAGTAGAAGAAAGTAGTATCTGGAATCACATAGCTGTAAAGAGAAGTTTTAATCAGTACTCATGCAGACACCAGCTATGAAACAGATGAAGTTTATAGTTAGTAAACGCTGGAGGTTTACTGGTGCCATCTATGTAATAAGGTATGATGAGCTTGCCAAATCAAAGCTGCATGAAAGAACTACCATGGGAAATCTTAAACCTTTTGCATTCCCCTTCATCCTAGCAAGAAGTCCTTGCTGAAATGAGCATAAATGTTCAATAACCGTTGACTTATCAGTGTGAATCTGAGGAATTCCAAAGTGAAGGTCTATTAGTAGAAGTAAATTAGAGCTATGGGATGCAATTGCCTTTTGAAACTGTGGTAGTCAGTAAAATCTCAATATACAAAACATCAAAAGGGTAAATATAGGTGTGAGGTATCACTGAAATAAAGCAAGAACTCATACAATGCAAGAGTATTATTGTACAGACTGAGTACATATAATGCTGTTCTTATGGAATCAATCTTTTAATTTGTAACAAGTTGAGCAGATGAAGTTTCTCATTTCCTTAGATGTGTTGAGTGTTAAATCATCCTAAACAAGAGGCCTCCCATAATGAAAAAAATCCATTTCTGTAGATTTCATGAAGTATGAACAGAGACCTGTCATCTAAATTCTCATAATTATATGCCTATATGTATTCTTAATTCTAAGTCCATATTTAAAAGAAAATAACACCTGAACTAGCTAGACCCTAGATAAGCATATATCATAAGTATAGCATAAGCATATATAGATAAGTGTATATATTCAAAGGGCATTTTAAAGGGTAGAGGACTGTTGCAGATTGTTTCTTCCCTGAGATTAGTCATCCAAGCTCACACTGGAGAGTGTTAGTCAATGAATTGTACCCCAAGCCTGGTTTCTGTTCATTGCAGAAAATGGAGTATTGATTTTGCCATTTCCAAAATGTTGGAGGTTTTGGGTCTGGGAAGGGGACAGGCAGAGCAGGCAATGGAATATCCAGGCAGTCAGAGAGATGGATTGAGCAACCTGAGTCCACATCCATTCCCAGCCTGGTGGCACCAGCAGCCACCCACTGCATCACAGCATCCAGCGTGGATGCCTTCTGCCATAAGGGCACCAAGGTCTGAGCACGAGGCTGAGAGCAGCAGCCCCAGAGACAGCAACAGAAGGAGAGATCTCAGCAGGGTGGGTCCACCAGTCCAGATCTTTCATGCCTTTTCCAAAAGCTCTGGTACCTACCACATGGCATGGATATAATTCTGTGACTTCCACATAAGAGAACAGGAGTCCTGAAATTAATGCCATAAACGAGTCTGCAAGAATTTTTTAAAATGGAGAATAGGGAGAGGATAAATTCTAAGAGTTATTTCTCATTTGAAGAAAATAGCAATATCAAAATTAGTTTATTTCAGACTAATACCTGAATGATTATTCATTTTGGATTTAGCTAATGACATTTCCTGAAGTTTTTTTCTACCGTTTTATCTTCCTTGTTACAGACTGCCTATCATATTTTATATTTTCCCTAAAGACTTGAGTTGTTACACTTCTAAAGAAGACAAATTGAATAAATAATCTGTAACTACATACTTTTCCTTTCATTGAAATGATATTTTTAAACTCTAAAATGTCAAAAAATGCAATTAAATTCAGTGAAAATATTGTTTAAAGTACTATAAAGCTTTATTTTCTGTTAAATTTCTGTTTATGGAGGAACACATGTATGGTTAAGGGAAAGAGCTCACATTCATTTTACATAACTAACAGGCCTAGGGCTAAGAACTTTCACTTTTCTTTGGTCTAAAATGTAGATTTTTTTCATAGCTTCACTCAGTAGGCTGTAGGGAACAAATCCAAATAGTACATACCTACCTAAATTAGACAATGTGGAGTATTTAATAACCACCACATCTTCTCTTGATGAAGATCTAACTGTCTGAAAGGAAAGTTGTCTAGGTTCTTTACACATCGCTGCTGGATGTACTAGGACTACTGATTGCCATGATGGCACAGCTGAGGATTTTGTCAACTTTATTTCATTTTCTTAGCTAATGTTAAACAAACAGACTTGAAGCAGGCATAAGAACCTGGTGATTAAAGAGCTCCTTTTTCTCCTGTGCCAGGTACTCCTCTGCCTGCTCACTGAGGAGGGACAGCCAACATCTCAGCTGAGCTGCAGCCCAGCACAGCCCTGGTGCTGCTGCACCTCTGCTGTGGAGACATCACCAGGCCAGCTGAGGGTGCAGCTGGAGGGAAAGAAGAGGAAATGAGAATGCCTTGGAAATGAGAATAGCTGATTTTATGATGGAAAGTTCTTTACTATAAATCTATCTTTTCCTATGGCATGAAGAATTAAGGTCAATTTCTCTTCTCACTTGTCCTACAGACCTACCACAGTCATATTACCCAAATCATGGGAGAATTTGTGTGATTTGAGGGAAAGCACTACTCCTATTAGCAAACCCTAACAACCCAGGCCTGTAGGAATGGGTACAGTTACTACAGACCAGGCAAGTCTCTCCATACAGGAGTCACCTTTCCAAGGGCCTCTCTGCACAGCCAGGACACCCTGAAAGTGGGAGCCTGTTCCTGACCATACAGTGACTCATAGTCGATTTAAAACAGGAGGCTGAACTGTGAGAGGTTGTTTTTCTGGATTCATTTCCCAGACACAGCCAGCTTTCTTCTGTCAAACCTTTTAAGGATGTTCTCTGAGCTGATCTCAAGATTGTGTGCTACCGAGATTAAACTAGTAATACTGACCAAATTGTTACATTTTGTCTTTTTTTGTCAATTGTATTATGGCCACTACAAATCATGAGTGAATCTGCTTATGTGCAAAATGTATAAGACATAACACAGTTAATGTAAATTTTTTTTTCTCAATTTTGTTTTCTTAAAAAAGACAGATTTCTATAAATAAATGACTGGGAGGACTCAGTGAACTTTAAATTTTACACAGTAGTCTTCAGTAAGTACAACTCAAGAATTTGTTGATAGACAAAGCTTTCAAGAGTCTTATTTCTTAAGAGCTACCAATATTTTCAATTCCAATAGTAGAACAGAACAATGAAGGTGAAGTCTTAGACTTGAGTGCAAGAGAAAAAAACAACCAAACAGAAAATAGTCCTCTAACTTGGAAAAAATTTAGCCTTAGTGTCAAATGTCATATTCATGTACGTAGGAAAATATGCCTGCTCATTTCTCAGAATTTAAAATGCCATAAAAGTAAAGAACTTGGAATTAATTTCATGGAATGTTTCAATGTCAAATGCTCCTTATTCTTTCCTTACAATGATATTCTATTTTTAAGAAAAGCAGCATATTTTGTTATCCAGTTATTGCAGCAGTTTCAAGATGACAAAATTTAAGTATTCTTAAAATTTAAGGTATTGAGATAAGAGAATTTATATTCTTCCTAGCTGTCATTTAAGAAATCTCATGTCATTATTGAGTAAATCAAAAGTGTTTTTCTAACAGTGTTTAGTCTAATAGCCTTTTCTGACATTCACAAGTGCTGTAATTTGGAAGAGTTTTCTGTTTTCTTAATATTCAAAGTGTAAATGATTATTGGTTGTTCCTTATGACCATTGTACTTCCATCCCATTCATATAAGACCATGACATTTTTTAATTTTGATTGTTCTTTTCATTTTCCTCTTTCCATTTCATTTTAAAAGGCTCTTAGGAGACAGAAACTGAGAAAAATGCTAAGAGGGGATAAAAACCTGCACACAGGAGCAGTAGCTAACTCACTTTGCCATTTTCAGCCTTCAGATATGTATGAGGAGGAGCTACTGGATACTTAGGTATGCTATGATCCATCTGCCTTCAGAGTCAAGGAATATACTCAATAAAAATCTTTCAGAGGTGGTATTGTTACACTAGATCTTGCTCAAAGTAGATGTGCAGATCTCTAGAAATCCCTGCTTTTCAGTGAAATCTATCTCTTGAAAAAGTCCACTCTAAACTTTAATGCAGGATTGATTGGACCAAATTGACTGAATGTTGCTCTTGTACAGACAAGCTTCATTTTTTTTTCAGCTATTTCATTTCCTATTTCATTCATACAACACCAGCCTGCAGACATGAATGATTAAGAAGTGTTGCAGTGGCTCAGCCCTCTGGAGGGCTGCAACACCCTCATGGTCATCAGGCCTTTGCCCTACAGTGGTGGGAGCAATACGAAGATTGAGTGTAGGACAAAGAAGCATCCATATGAATCCAACAACCATTCTGAAATTCTAGGCTTAACAAGATCTAGCTAATCAGTACACAGGTCCTTCACAAGAAATAATAAATGAGGACCATTGAGGATAAACTTGTTTAACTTGCCATCATTAGCCAGATGATTTCTGAAAAAATTCTTCTGGAAAAATTCTTCTACTCAGGCCATGTGAAGAGGTGTAGGACCAAGTCAGCACTTGTCCATTATGGAACAGGGAGGAGAAAACAGAGAAAAAGATTTTTGCCTACAAATTACAGATCTTGAATGTTTGCTGTAGCTTCTGACTGAGATCTCAACTTTGCTTTTGGTTTGAGCAAGGTAAGGTTCTTTAGGTTTTTAATAATTTTACACAAGCCTTTTTCCAGACTACCAAAATGGAGAGCACACCTCATGAAATTTATCAGTGGAGTGACATGGATGGAAAAGTGAACTACTTGCAGTGTGCAATGCAGGGAAATAGTAGTGAACTAAGCAATAATTCACAATATGCTAAGCCAGCAATTTACATGGTTTAAGTGTGAGGAAGATATATTATTGATCTGTCCCTCTGATGGTAAAAAAACTAAGCTGATCCTGAAAGAAGCAGGAGGTTTCTATGCCCTGGAAATCAGAACTGCTAGACCTAAACCAGTTTCTCTTGTTTTAGTCTTAACTGGTGTTCTCATGAGCACCCCTAAAAAAACCTACCCTCCACAATACTTGTACAGCAGTATCTTTGACTGAGATCTGGAAAAGTAGAAAGGTCCCTCAAGCATACATAGGCACTCAACTAGATATTTATGTCATCACTATCCTCTTATTACCTCTGCTGAATCATTCATCTTGATATTTCTTGACAGTTTACTCTGAATTTTACATTTGTGAAAAATTGTGTAATCACTTGTTTGTATAGTTTCTTTAGAGTAATCCCATCCTACAGGTGTTAGAAAATGCATATTTCTTTTCTCAATGGGTGGGAGCAGAACACAATAAAAAATTCAATTACTAAGGATAGCTCTGTAATTTTGAGAAAGTTGGAAGTAAATATTTGTTTACATAAAGATCAACTATAAAGATTGATTGACCGAAAAATAATTCTGTAATAAACTTCTATAAATGCAGGATAGGCTGAAATAGAGCCTAATTTTCAGAACCACAATTATTAGCAAAAGATTCTAATCAAGGTCTCCTAATCTTGGCTAGGAGATACAACATTAAACACTAAAATTAAACATTTAATTTGGTAGTAGGGAAAAACTAATTTAGTTTACTAGTTATTGTTAACATACAATAAATTGTCTTCTGAGACAATGTCAGCATGTGACAGTACTACACATCAGTTTTCAATGTAGATTGCTGTGTCTTATTTGTCAAAATCATTTCTTTGCTCTATCCAGCAACAATAAAATACAAAACTTCAATTTTCTCCCCGTATTTGTCCATAGCTTGTTTTCACTGTAATTATTTTTTCAAATTCTCACTTAAAATTTTTTTATCGCTGCTTTTTTTCAATTGTTCTATATATATGGTCTTTATTTCTTTATTCCATTCTGCCATATTTTAAATCTGATAATTTGAAATCCTTTTATGCATAGTTTCATTTTCTTCCATTTTATCTTTACTTTTACTTATGTTACCTTTTTTTCCTCATTTTATAGATTATAGAAACATTTCTCCTTCCTAGTTATCTACACTTTATATATATATGGACTCAAATTGCTTTAACTCAAACTTTCCCTTTCTGTCATCATTTCCTCCTACTTCACCAACCCAGCACATCTCTCTTCTGCTTTCTCTAGCAAAATTATTTGAAATAAATGAGTTAACAGACTCATTATTGTAGAATCTTTCAATTCATTTATCTCAAAGTTGCCTCAACTAAGCTTCAACTAATAGATTTTGAAGTGTTTTGTTCAGTCTGACATAGAATTTCCCAAGAGGCTGAATCTTTTTCACACCCTTTGGGACAGTGATCCACAGCATGATAAATGTTCATTATTTTCATGGTCACCATTAATTTCTTTCAATCTTTTGATGATGCCTCACTGCAATAAAGGAAAACCTTTACAGAATTTTTCTGAGACCTTTCTCTTGACGGGCTGATTTTGCTCATACTTGCTCTTTCATTTAGTGTACCTTGTAGGAAAAATTTGATGTCCAAGCTCTTAGGAAGTTCAAACAAAAATAGATCTGACCATGCATAATAAATGTCCTTGAACTCAATAATCTCTTCAAAGGGAAGAGCAGCACAGACACAGTTATGCTTTTCACTGTGTCCTCCATTCAGAAAAAGACCCTGGTTTCATTCCAGTGTCCCAGCCTCACAAGACTTACACACAGGTGCACCAACTTGCCTTGTAATTCTTGTACTTTGGCACTTCCTCATCACAAAATCTAAAATCTTGACACTCTCAGTTCCTGCACCATTCAAAAACTTTCCTTGGATTCAGTAAGATTCCATGCATCAGGAGAGAAAGTAGTTTCCTAATATGCTCAAAATTGATGTGATGGAGACAGCAGAGACAACCCAGTGACAGCTACCTAAAATGTACAATGCTAGAACACTTCTTTAAGTGCTGGAGAAACACACAGTACTGAAGTGTAAAAGTGTGGCTGTTCATGAAAATGGGTTCTGTACTTTGTATAAAGGGAAGCAAATTGCACACTGCAAGGAAAAAGAGCCTTCTGCAGCCATGTGTCAAAACTTCTAATAGCTTAATCGCCGAGCCAGAAATATTCAAAAGAGGTATGGATGGTGAAGGAAATTAACAGCTTGTCCTACCTTACATGTCCTTATTTACAGAGACTTCCATAATGTAAAGTCACACAAGAGTGGGACACAGACAATGCTCAGGAATTCTCTCATAGGCCAAGTTTCTATAAATTTCAGGCATTTTTAAACAGTAACCGTAATAATACTGACAAAATCTTTTGAAAAAAATGGGAGTAGAGATGTGCAGGAACCCCAGCATTTATATCACATCTACCTCTACATTTGCCAGCAAAGATCCAATGAAATTAAGATGGCTTTTAGAAATTACTCCATTAAAAATAAAATTAAAATAAAAAATACTGCAGTGATTAAATGAACCCCAAAATGAACAGATTCTTTTTAAAGAAATGCTGATGATGATCTTTTCTGTCCTCTCCTACTGAGATATTCACCAAAGTGACTTCTGATGACTCAGGAGTAGATTAATAAGGTTCAAAACAAAAGCTTTTACTCTTTTCTAGTAGAAATATAATCTATCTGCCACATACATTCATCTTTTTCTATAAACTGCATATAGAGCAGAGCACCCTGGTCCCATGTGACACTTGGCCTTCTTCATACAAAGAGGTACAAACCAAATTTTAAAACTACCACTTTTCTCACTGTACTAAAAATATATCTCCCTCCTTCGATCTCTCAGATCCATTTTTATATTTTCTAACTACTGACCATTGTTATGGCAGGCAGAAACCCATATAATACTATTGATCCAAGTTACTCCATAGAGGTGAAGTGAGATATCTTGGATTTTTTCTAGTCCACATTCTTAATTTCACTTTAACCATAAGTATGACTTTCAGGTATTGGCACTCATTCACGTGAATTCTTGGATTTTTTGGGGTTCACTACACAACCCAGCTCTCACAAAATCCTTCAATTCATTTTATCAGCTTTCACAATATTTATGCAGGCCAGGCTGATACAAGAGGAAGTCCTGCAGATAATTCTGTGAGATGAGAGCTATCCAGCAATTCTGAGCCTCTGATTTTCTAGGTGTTGAGACATTTGATAATGAACAATTTATAATAATTCAAGGTGAAAACAGGATTATAACTATTACAAGTGACAAAATATGTCACTGTCCACATCTTCTCCAATAAGAGAGCAATTACAATTCTTTTTATAATTAAATCAGGATTTGGAGTATCATGAGAAGGGGAGGAAAAATGAAGCAGATATTCGCCTTAGAGTCCTGTATGTGTTTGACTGGACCAAATTTTTTTCATTTCTCCTATTTTGTTGTAAGCTTATAAGAAACAAATATTATT
Source organism: Notiomystis cincta (assembly GCA_013398075.1). NCBI lineage: Eukaryota > Metazoa > Chordata > Aves > Passeriformes > Notiomystidae > Notiomystis > Notiomystis cincta. The sequence continues at coordinate 31,807 of VZRX01006430.1, forward strand.
CCTATAACTCAATCTGAACACGAGGCATTTCCTTCCTTCACTGATCAGGAATGGTCTGAAGGACACTAAAATGTTTTCATGGCAGTTCTGCTTTTATTGGCATGGGTTGCATGTATGAGCCATGGGCTTTAGAAATGGGGTTGTATTCCTGACTGTGTATAGCACCCAAGAGCAGAGGACAAACCTACCCCGACATTAGTTTGGACTAATTCAAATAGATTTCAATTTATTAATCAGCTTGTGATTTCGTTTTCCTTCACATTCCTTCAGCAAAGGTACATCTTCTAGTGCTACTTCCAGGATCCCTTCCTTCATATTGATTTGTGAATTTCAAAGCAATGAAAAAATTTATTATTCAAGGTAAGTTCTACCCAGGTGGTCAACTAATTTTTTAGACATTAGTCTGTCTTCATGATCTCTTGAATTTTTTTGCAAGTGGGAGAAACAGTATTTATCTAAGTTATGATATACTTTCTAATATTTATTACATATATTTCTCTCATAAACCTGTTTATTCTTTATTATCCTTTCCATTACAGATGCACTTCACCTCCCACATTCAATTGCCTCTGATGATAGTTTATTTTTAAATTTCTTTATACCCATCTTGATATTAATTCAACCCACTTACACTTATTATTTCATGGCACACATGTTTTCCTAATTATACATTAACTGGAAGGTTTTAATTTCTTTTCTGGCATGAGAATAAACAATTTATTTTAACTCATCAACTAGTCCCTGCATTCTTTACTAATTTAGTGTGTTTAAACAGTGTGTAGGGGGAGCTAAATAAAGGCTGAAGGTTTGGGATGAAATAAGATATGATAAATGAAGGAACAGAAAGTACAATATTGCATTTTGTGCAAATCAGATCAAAGTCAAATATTATTTATTGTCTAATTTCCCCTTGTACACATTGTGCCAGGAAGGAACAGTTTGCTGTGTCAACAAATCTACAGACTAATTTATTCCTGAAAGTAGATGTGACCCTGTTTATTTCAAGGTAGTTTAACTGTTCTCCTTTGCCTAATGATATCTAATCTCTAGAGGCTCAGCTTCAGCCAATTAGTCTTAGCCTGATCAATCCCCCCCTAGCCTTTCTATTGTATTTGCTGAGAAGCCCTTTCATTCTTTATTTGTGAAAAATATATGGGAAAGGATTTTCATAGAAGAATTTTTGATATGGGCAGAGTTTTCATGCACATTCCTCCCTAAAAGCTTCCTTTATGATAGAAGACATTTTCTTTCATCAGATTTTGGACTAGAAAGAATGCAGTACCCCTTGAGTATTTTGTGTATATATATCAAAATATATAAATATATTTGAATGAGGCAGGTTTCACAACTTGCATGAAATCACCATGCAGTGAAACCACCACCCTGCATACTTCTCATACTTACTTAAAATTTCCACAAATGGATGTCATGGGCAAATGGCTTTAACTATTTTATGAATCAAAAATTGTTATCGTTTCCAACAGTAACTGCCACCTAACCAGCATATGTTCACAGTTCACACCCAAATGTTTTTCTGAATCAATAACAATCCATTTCTTATCCTAGGCTATTGATTAGTGATATAATTACAAAGCATTGAAGAAACAGATAAAAAAAGAAGTTGAGAGAAAAAATTTTTACATTTCCAATTTTAAGAACTTGTATTAATTTTATCACTGTAGAAAAATACAGAAATTATACATTACCTTGATAGATAGATATTTTGCAGGGACAGTTATGCACAAAGTCTTCCTCAGTCTGTAAAGCATTTAGACCTGTAGGAGGTTTCTATCTGCACTAAGCAGTCTGCCACATGCCACGCAGCTCACAAATGTGTCAGAGTGTAGGATAGCTGTGGAAAAAACGTGTTACAATACTTTCTATACTCTGGTTTCAAGTAGCATTATCCTGGACTCATTAGTATTGTGAAACACTGTTGTGTCCACACTGTGTAATTTAAAATCAACATTTTTAACGCTTCTTTGGTGCGTTAACATCACAAGGACACACACATGCAAACAAGCTGCGACTCAGAGAGCACCACCTAGATAGTGCTAATATATTTTCCTAAACAACAAATCTTGATTAGTTTTTCTCCAAAAGAAATTTTAATACTAAGACATGAAAAGCATACATTTTCTAGAAGCATTTCAATGTCTTCACCAACATACAGGATAACCAAGACTTCAGTTTTTTCTGTGTCTCTGTAGTAGCAGCTTAAACTTTATGTTTACTGCCTCATGCCATCCTAAAAGCAAAGGTTCAAGGAAGCTTTCCTATATCCTAAATTTCACTGATTTTCTGAAAGCTCTAAAAGTTGATGTACTTTGGATGCTGGCTGAAGAGTTTGCTGTGAGACATAAGTGTGTGCAATGCTCCTGTCTTGCTCAAAATTCTTTGCAGGTTTCATGGGTTTCTGGATTGATTCTTTGTGTATCCTGAATGACAGCACTCTTCTCTGTTGTCTGAGTACACAGAGGGAAAAAAATTTGGCAAAATAGTCTTTTCTTTAAAGCATACTTTTTCCAAGCTTTGGATGAGAGGCCACACACCAGTTATAGGACCATATTTCTGTCTTCAGGTAAATATTTTTCAAACACTCAAGGCAAGCTCACAAGTCATATCTATAGAAGTCTGTTTGGATGACAGAGAAGGTCTGAGCCACTTTACTGTCTGTAGAATGTATCTATTTCAGACATTAAGACAAGCTAAAGGATTATTTTTCAACTTACTTAAACACTACTGAAAGATTATTTTTAAAATAATTATCTAGGTAAGTTTATGGACACTTTAAGCAGAGAAAAAACATGGTTGGGAAAAACTGAGACTGGTCATTCAGCACATGCCAAAGCAAAGCAGAACAAAAAAACCCATAAAATCTGAAAGACAAAAAATTAAATTAAACCAAAGAAACCCTTAAATTATTTTTTGGCCTGGATCACTGTTAGAAAAAAACAACCAACAAACACTGAAAACCAAGTAATCTTGCCTTTCATGCATGAGGCATATTACTCACTCAGAAGAACCCAAGACAATACTGCTGCACAGACCAGACAGAAGAGGAATATAATAAAACAATAGAAAACAAAATTATCCAGAAAAAGACAAAGCTTTTACAGGTAATAGAGATTTGTACTGGTGACTGTACCATCAGCCAATATGGAAGAAGCTCTATCTTCTGCCAGGTAAAATACACAATTTCTTATTAGTTTTTTCACACCAGTGCCTGAAAAAACATAAAAGATAATTATGAGAGTCTGTTCTGCAATATTGAGTTTGGATCCTGAGAACATGCATCTATTCAACTTAATCAGGTAAAAAATCAACAAGGGACATGTTAAATAGTGAAAAATATAGACAATACTAAAATAGATATTCTAAAGAGTATTGGTCTCTCTGTACCAGCAGAAGATGAACCCAGATGTGAAATCTCTACGTATCAGCAGACAGGGGTCACTTAAATGGAAGCAATGACTAGGATATTGGTTTAATTTCAATGAAGCTACTAATTTCTAAAAAAGTAAAATAATTTCTCATCAACATCTGCATTTTCTTGAGGATTCTTAGAGAGGTGAAGAGCAGACAACTCATTTTAATATGAACACCAAGCTGACAAAAACTGGACCTTGTATATCTGAAAAAAAAGTAGAGAGGAAAGGTCGTATGTTAAGAGCAAACTAAATCTCACTTGAAAAGCAATAAACTGGTCACCCATTAGATACTAAGGGTAAATTTATGAGGTCCAATATAAAGACCAT
>VZRX01006430.1:35698-69223 GCA_013398075.1 Notiomystis cincta
AAAAAAATTATATAACCTTGCCAGTGTCTGCTTTAATAGAAAAAGGTATTAAATCAGCTAAAATGAAATGTTGGTCACACAGGCTTTCATTTAGCATAAAAGCAATTCTATCTACAGTACAGGTACATAGAAAGCTTCAAGGAAAGAGGGCCTCCAATTCTCCTTTTAAAAGTCTGTCCAAATGCTGTTTCTTTTAATTAGAGTAAACAAAATCACCATTTTCCTATTTGTGATCGATTTGCACATCAAAAGATATGTTCTGTGAATATGATTAAGTCAGATTAGCAGCCATTTGAAGACTGTAAAGGGATAATAAAGGAACTGTGAAAATGGGGAGGGGTGTGTAAATTTAGGAGGTAACTGCCTCTTAATAAAAGGTATTTTACCTCATGTCTAGCACTGTTATTATCATTTGTCAGCAGAAGCAGCAGGTTTTGTTCATTCAAGATTTCATTGTGCCAGTAGCACATTAGGAAATTCAAATTGGTGTCTCTACCTCCGTAAGTTTTTGAATGGTGCCCTAATATATAGTAACTTCTGACACAGAGGTTATTTCTTGTATGGAGGTTAAATACATTTTCATTATTTTTTTTCATGACCCTCTGAGTGAAACATGATGTCTGAGCAGGCATACACAGCAGTGGGGTCCAAAGATGACAGCCCTCTACTTTCAGCTTGTAAGTTCTGAGCTGAAGGGATGACAGACAAAAAAGACACCAAGTCATGCTGGCTGGTGTCTGGTTGTGGAGGGGCAAAGCTCTGCCCTACATGGGACATGTGCCCACTTCCTCTGTGTCCCCAGCTGTGCTCAGACTCTGCAGGAGTCCACTACAGTCCATTTACTAAGGCAGACTCCTGAAACTGTGATTTCATTGCAGGGCTACTGAGATTTTTTAAAGGATCAATAAGTATAAACTAAACTAAAGAAAAAAAAAAGAAGAAAAAAAAGACAGGTCAGGGACATTTTTCTTAGTGCCAGTTGTTCCCAGAGGCTGCATTTTTCAGAAAGGATATGGTGAGTTATCTCCAGGGTTGACAAGGCCAGATAACATTTCAGTTATTAGCAGCAGGAGGATTAATGGACATCCACCAAAATATCATGTTCAATACATGGGTTATTCAGGGATGAGGATGATTGAATTTGGGAGGAAATTGTTAAGGTATCTGAAAAGTTAATGTGAAATGGGAGGAGGTACCAGGCACTAGATCTTATCTGAAGGTTTATTTGAAGCAAGAGTCCAAAGCATTTGTCAGTTCTACAGATGCTCTAATGCGTGATTAATCTGAGTAGGAAATGGACAGAGATCAAGGAATATCCCAAAGCTGAGAAATGAGTTTAGCCATGCTGTTTGGAGTAACAAGAGTGAATTCACCTTCCTTTGCCTTTTATTGCTTCTATAAAAATGGCAGGGAGTTGGGTATGAGTAAAAGAAATATGGTTAGGCTATAAGGGAGAAAGGACAGCTGATGATACAACTCTGGTATGTGAAAACAATTAAGGAATGTGTTTTGATATGAACTGTACAATTTATTGCAAGAGTTCCCACAAGAGCTAAGCTAATAAATTCATGCCCTAATTAAGCCACAGCCATTTTATCTTGTTTTTCATCCTAGACACAGAGAGAAGTCTCTTGTGGGTGATAAGAAACATGATATTTGCATCTAATAGTTTGTCGAACCTTATCCTTCCTATGGCTTGGTCAGTTTGTCCAAACATTGATTTATGAACATTCTTTCCTCATATGCAATGCTGGATTACCATTAAATTCAGCTGGTGAGAGTGATGCAGCCATTTTGCCAGAACTAAGTTGTAGCTTCTTTATCCTACTTCTTTTCTACTTTTTTGTTTGTTTTTTTGTTTGTTTCTTTTTCTCTTTTAAATTTTCTGAGTCAGGTTGTCCCCTGAATTCTTTAGTCACCTTAATGACTCAAATCTATGCTTTTCCAAGCTATTGTACCTGATTCTTGTCCCTTCTTTTTTATTCACACTGAATATATTTTTTATTATAATATTGTATCACTTATTTGTTTGCTTACCTCCAAAACGCATTTCCATCCTCTCTCTTTCCATTGTGTAGCCATCTGAAATTTTTTGTCGTGTTCTAGATTTTCTCTAGTTGATGTCCTTTCTTAAGAGTTGAGTTCAAATACAGATTTAGCCCTGTAATTAATACCTAACAAAGTGTAAAAATTGTAATTTCCCTGGCTATAAAAAAAAATTTTAAAATGCAAAACATACCTTTACTAATGCATCCAAGGCTATTTCTAAACTATGTACAGAGATACAGATATAGCTCATCACAATGTTGCTTTTGCTTATTCAGTTTTCTCATATTATTTCCCTAAATCACTTAAATCAATTCTGATGCAGTTCAAGCCTTCTTTCTCTGACTCCTCCTAGTTTCTTCTGCAATTTGGATTTGTCGCCTCCCATAAGTACATTCCACTTTAACTTCCCCTGAACTGACACAGTGCAGACTTTCAGTGTGAACTGCTTACTTCATTTATCCAGGAAGAAAATAGTATGGAGTCATTATAAATTCTTAGGGTTCAGCCTGTTTCTGAGCAATGTGGCATCTGTGTTCATATTGCTATCAAGTAATTCCAGGACAGACTGTTACCTGTATTACAAGAGCACCTAGAAGCAGAGTTGGTATTATAAAGGCAAGCCAGGAAATGGCTGTCTAGGTGCCATAAAGCAGTATTTTTTAACTCATTACAGACCTCACAAGTCATCAGCACAGTAAATACTAAATGGAGTTAGAAACTCAGGTTGTGAGATATTAGTTTTCAAGGATGAGTTTATTTGAACACAGATAGACATGCATGGAGCAGCATAAAATGCACAAAGAAGTACCAGAAGGGCAGGAAAAATAATAGTTCAAACTAGCATAGCTGACAGCAAAACAGAGGATCCTCAGATGGGAAGCTGAATAGGAAAGGGATCTCCAAACCATAAGCACATTGCAAGCATGAAGTACTTTTAATGAGAAAGACATTCTGTCCCCTTCTCTTATTATTTAGGTATTCAGAATAACAACTTTACATTTGATATCTGCAGGACAGAATTTGACATTTGTAGTTTAGTGTTGTGGGATTTTAATGCAGAAATCACGCTGCAAATGCAGAGGCTGTTAAAAGAATTCAATATTCAGTGTGGGTGAAGGCATCCACATAGGTCTACAATTCTTTTCTTTCACTGACTTACCTTAATTTATCATAGAATTAATTCCACTGAAGGATAGAAATATTGAACTCTGCATCAATAAAAACAACAAAAAAAATATTCAAAACTGTGAGCAAAAAACCCCACAACCTATCTTTCATAACTTATGCCAAACTCAATTTAGAAAGTAATAAAAATTAGAACAATATAGAGACAGTTCATCTGTATTCTGAAAATGTTTTTACTTAGGCAGCCAAAGATATTATCAGTTAGATGATCCAGAAAGCTTTGAAATTTTTGCTGTTGTGTTTTATATTTTTAATAACAGATTAAATAGTGCCTTTTAAAAATCAAGCTGTGGTGGGATGCTGTGAACCAAAACTTTATTCAAAGGCACAAAGCTGCACTTCCAATCTGATTTATGTTGGTCGATAGAAAATAACTACCTCATGTCTGCTTTTATAGGAAGCACTTGATATACTTGATGAATTTTACTAAAGCTTAAATTCCAGCTTTGGACAATGGGACATTGTTCCTGTTCTATTAGTAGCAGGGTAGCAGTAATATATTACAACAGAATAGCATCCCTCTAGTGTCCATTCACCTGAATCATTTCTGTTCTCATCCATTATGTACCTAGAGAAATGAAACAAGTGTCTTCTTCTCTGCACAGTCTGTAAATTATGAAACATTGTATAGCCAGACAGTGTGAATGATTAACTGAGATCAAGAGATATTTCACAAAAATGACTCATTCTTCTCAATCAGGATCACAACTCAGTATACCAGATCAGAAAATTATGTCATATGTAAGTGTTCTTATTCTGATGCCAAGTAAGAGCTGTTTTCATATCTTCTGTAATAACTTGCTATTGTAATATCATAAAAGTAAAACTATTTTAAGGATATTTTGTCTATATAGAAGACACCTTCTTTATACAGAATCATGTTCTTTTTAATTAGCATATATATTGGGAATGAAAATCCATAATCAGAAGCTTTCATAATGAAAGTATAATATTTTGTCAGTTTGAATTTTTTGGCAAATTTAAATTGCATCACTTTTTGAAACTTTAAATACAATTCTTGATTATTAATCTTATTAATATTTAGCTTAATCAAATTTATTCATTACCCTAAATAGTGAGGTATAGGTCAAAAATTATTTAACAGTTTAACTGGTTACCACTTTGTCTTTCAACCTTTGCAAGCCTGAAAGAAAGTATATTCTTCAAACTGTTCCTCCCCTGTATTTAATATTAGGTGTAATCTATTTCCGAATGTGTCACTTTTTACATTACTGCAGAACATTTAATTTCTAGTTATTGTTCACCATTCCCTGATCCATATCTATCATGGGTTTTGGACTGAAATTATTGATTATTTATATTTGGCTTATTGCAATTTCTCCTACTAAGTTTTTGTTGGTTTTTTTTTCCTTTTTAAAAAGAAGTCTGATGCTTCTTGTGAAAACATTAGCTTCCTCTTTTGAATATTTACAATAAATCTGAGCTTTACTAATAGGGACTGTGTCACTGAATTCAACAAAACTTCTCTAATTTTAAAAGTAACTTATGGTTTAAAATTTTCTAGATTTCAGACTTCACAAAATAAGTTTTGAGAAGCTGTAAGGATCACTGCATGGCATGGGTTTGTGCAGCCTTTGACACTTAGTTTTCATGATCCCTGATTAAATTCTGTTATCCCACTGGGCAACAAACTGTTTTTAAAAAGGTTTCTCACCCAGAATTCAGTATTTACAGCACTACATAATGTATGCTTCATTGTTAAGGTCTCCTAACAGTTCAGGCAAATATATAATTTATGCAAATCTATACATGAAGATTTTCTTATCAATGTAGTTCCATTTTCCTTTCAAGCTGAGTTGCATTTCATCGCTTCTCATAAAATCTCCTAGAGAGTAATGTCTTAACCAGTACATAGTTTCCCTGTCTGTCTAATGTAAGTGTCCTCAAAGTTTGGTATAATGCTATTAAAAAACTATAAGTAAAACTTTTTTGGAATGCTCACTTTTGAGTTTGCTAGGAAAGCAATGCCTTATTTTTTTAAAGTTTGGTCTTTTAAAAAAGATCCACGAATTTGCACAAGTAAGATTTCAGTAAAGTTGTGGAAATTATCATTGAATGGGACCCAGTGATGAATTAGAAATGTATTTTCTCCCATCATTTGCATTAATTTGATGTAATCCCTGACTGGCTTGCCTGGTCACAGCTTTTAATGCCCAAAGTAAAGAAAGTAATAATTGTTAACAGTAGCAATCCACACATATGATCAAACAATACTTAGCAGTTAATTCCCATCAGCCTTTGAAAGACAGGAGGTGAAGAGCAAGGTACAGGAAAAAAGGTGCAAAAGACAACTTCAAGATGTATGAATAGCAGAATAAATTAGAGCAAATCATATCAATTGAGCAACAGATCAGGCAAGACCATAAGGATTTCGTGCATGATCTCCTTTGAGCAACAAAAATGAGTGGCACATTACATGGCTCATCATGCTTTATTATATTTATACCTTTTAGATTTTTTCCCTATTTCAAGATAGCACTGTAAATATGACCTTTTTAAGAAAAGAAACTCCTTTTATTAATTACTATTCCATTTATAATTCAATGACTATGTCTTGTCAAATGTGTCCATATACCTAGCTGTATATGAGACAGTTGGCTGGGCACAAATGTTCCAAGCATGTTTTTATTTGTCACAATCCCATATTATTTGCAAGTTATTTCTAAATGCATATAGAATTATCCATTCATAGATATACATATACATCTGTACATATCAGTGTGTTGTTAAAAAATAGGTTAGGTTGTTATTGTTCTCAAAAAAACCCCCAAAGAACAAACCCCCCCAAACCAATCAGAAAGCCCACATAACCTGGGGGAAAAGAGGAAAAAATTTAAAAAGAGGAAGATATAGTGTCTTTTACTTTGTTATTAAGAATGACCTTATAAATAAGATTTGTCTCTGAGGAAAATTATTACTTTGAAATTTCTGAAACCCAGGACTATCTACTCATCTATCATGGGAAAATGCCTTTCTACAGCATTTCTGTTTAAAATAACTTCCACATTTATTACATAGTAGCTCTGCTCAGAAAAAAAAATTGGCTTTATGGCCCATAGATGTTTAATAGCTCAGCTACAACTGATATGTCTGATGGATAGGGCTTTTAACTACACTATGATCTTTGGAAGACCATAAGTGGAAGGAAACTAATTGAATTGACTTTTGAATTGGCTGGGGGGCTGCCATTGTTTGACAGACAATGAAAACAATTTAAATCACCTTTAACAAGAGAATTCCTTTGACTCTGGGAGTATCACCATGAATTCACACACTATTCCCTGTGGTGCCAGTGGAAACTACACTTTTAATTGCCAGTGTTGCACATATATAATCATATTGTCAGCAGGGTGTGTAGCAACTGCACAGGGTCTGCAGAGTACTGTAGAGGAAAGCTGTTAAATTGGGAATGTCTTTGCTTCAGACTGGAACAAATAGGTAGACTTTGGCAAATTAAAAAATTATTCATCATTCACCTTAAGCAAAATATTTTTTAGGTGCGTTGCATAGAATTTGGTGCTCAGTAGGGCAATGAGCTCTTGAAATTTCTTGCTCTCTTAAAGTCATGAATTTCTTGCCTGAAGAATATGATCTCTTAGGTGAATTTCCTAATCTTCAGGTTCAATAAAAATAAATCTTAATCAAAAGCCCAGTTTGAAACAGTTAATTTCATTTCCAAGTTTGGTGGGAGATTGTGTAAACTGCCATGGCATTCATCTTTCTTTTGGGGGTTTTATGATGTTCTCATCATCGTATCTGAATCTCTGTTATTTTATAAGGAAATGTAAGTGAACTATGTTTTTGTTTGTTGGCTAAATTCATCTACTACCCTTTTCTTTCTCCTAATTTTATGCTTGCTTTAAAAAATCTATGCTTCATCGTTCCCTGTGGTACTTCTGTTCACTTTTATTACATTCATACAGTCCTTTGTAATACTTCAGAAATTATATTTATGCACAGCAACATCAATTTGGTATTCTGCAATTACAACTAGTGGTGAGCCATATAGAGAACTATCACTGAGACCCAAGTTTTACTTACACTTGCTGTAATATTTAAGGTAGATGTTTCTTTAAAAGAAGCTACTACTACTCATTTTCAAAAAGGGTTTAACCTACAGCATTGTATCCTCAAATGTGGGAGTTCTTTTATATTATACTCTTCTACGGTATTTTTTCAACATAGTCCATAAAGCATAGGTAAAAAAAAAAAAAAAACAACATAATAGCTTCTCATAAATACTAATGTTAATGTTATTTTCTGTAAATTAAAGTAAGTAACTGATTTTTGAGTTTGGTTTGCCTTTGAGTTGTTTTGGGGTTTTTCTTTGGTGAAACTACAAAAAACCCTAAAAAAACCCCAAAAATCTAAAAAAAAACCAAACAACCTACACTAAAAAAACCAAAACCAAAACAAACAAATAAACAAAAAAAAAAAAAACCAAAACAAACAAAAAACCAAAACAAACAAAATAAAACAAAACAAAACAAAAAATCAAATTATAAAATTATCTTAATCTAATTTTATTTTATTTTAAATTTTTCTTTTTCAGTCAACTGAAACTTTTATATTTTACTTCATGCTTCTATTTGGAGTTCCTCATTGGGTGTTCTACTGAATATTTTTTACATGTGGGGTTCTCAAAAGCAGTGTAGAAGAGGAGGACATCATGAGTGACTACCAACAACAATGAAGAGCTACCCAGTATAAGAACTTTCTTTTTTATTACCATGTTTCCCTTTTTGTCTATGCCAGAAAAAGCAATTGTCACAGACATGGCTTGCAGAAAATTTTATTTTCAAGTTATGTTCAGATTTCTGGAAGTCCCTCTAATCAGGATGCAATTATTTAACATAAATACCAGTATTTTACTTTTTCCTTTGTTTTTCAGAACGTCCAGGACACTTTTTCATAAATCATGGCACTTATCTCCAACACCTACACACAGGATTCTAGATCATGGCTGCCCATGGAAAAGAAAAAAATTGTAGCTTTTCACTTCATTCAGGTACTTGACTGAAAGGTGATCACTCTGCAGTTTCCCAAGCATTATGGATGTTTTTTATTTAAACAACAAACATCAAGTGTTGTGTATTGTGCAAACCATGAGAATACAATTCACAGGAAAGGAAATGTACACACTAAAGCCAGAAGTTCAGGTGCTGCTGTCTACAAAAATCAATTCTGGAAACAGTTGCTTAAAACTATGCCTGATTTTGCGACCTGCAGGATTAGTTCTGTGCACTTACTGCAAACAGTTCACCTCTGTCTGACCTGGATCTGACAGGGTTACATGTTGTAGACATCATTCTATTTATTATTGTTTTGACTGCAGAAGCAATAACAAGTTATGCTTCCAGGAATTAAATTAACAGACATAATCTATTCCCCAGAAGACTTAAGTGAGAATCATAAATCTTTTCCAAGAAAAATGTGAGTCTATTGAAAATTTTATCCTAGTACCTGACATAAGACCATGCTATTCTTATTGACAAGTTTATTGAGAAATTATATTTTAACTTTGCTTGCAGAATAAAAGATTTCTCTTCTCAGTACTGACTTAAAGCCACTGAAGTGTTTGCAGGATAGATCACCAGAAATCAGGTTGAAACTTTGCAACATCTGTTGTTGTTAATCCAGTAGGAATTACCACTAGGATATTACCAGACCCATCATCAAATTAGTGGTCTAAAAACTGAGACTTTAATGGATTTATCAAATGACTGGAGAGAACTTTAGAAGGATAAGTGTGAGAAAAATCTCTCTGGTAACTGCAGCAGACTCAGCCCTGGTCATAACGTGATGAATGCTGTTCATGATAGGAAAGAAAATTATGCACAATGTGATTTTTAAGCAAGAATGCCTTAGTGGAGAATGTTCAAGGACACTTTTAACCATATTGAACTTTGACAATGAAATAGTTCTTTGCCATTAGTAGTAAACACCAACAGAAATTATGTTGATACAATAAAGTCTCAGGCCTTGACTAGACATAGGTTGATTGATCTTAGTTATAAGGGTGACTGTCTAATGGTCAGATATTATTGCCTAGTTTTTTTTTTTTTACTTTAGTTTAACTTAATGTAGCTTTGTGTTAAGACACCTACTATCAATTAGTAGCCAGTAATAAGATGTAGTTATTCTACTTAGAGTAATTCATGGTCCTGGAAAGAAATCCTAGTTTATAAGAAAACAGACTTAAGCAGAAAACACAGATCACACTGGTTACTTCAGGAGAGCATCTTTGTGAATCAGCTTAAAAAAGTTTTAAGAATCTAAAAAAGAACAGTAAAACAGATATCATCTGGAATTTAGAAGCAGTCAGAAGTTCATGTATTGCAATTTTTATTGTTATTAACAAGATATTTCTAATAATTAGATCATTTGAATGATAAGTGTTGGTATTCTTTTCTCCTCAATGAAATATATTTCCTTTTTGTCCTTATAAAAATTTTGAGAGTAATTAAATGATTGACCAGTGCAAATCTAATGAAACTGTTTTTTTTCTGAAAACTTATTTTGCAATTGCTTCTTTTTCCTTTCAGCAAATAAAGGGTACATACAAATACATTTAGAATTATCCATGTATCTAATCTTTCAGAACTGGATGAGTGTAGTTTCATAGATAAAGTCCTGTGACCTTGATAATATTCATGGTCCATGACAATTCTAACAAGAGTTACTATTATCAGTCATAAAATTTCTATATACCAATTGTAAGGAATTCTGGGTTTGGAAGAGTCATGTCCACCTTCTGTACTGCACAATCAGTAAAGCTTTCATGCCAGCAGAAAATTTCAGTGAATATGGTCTGATTCTAGTCTGAAAATATTTCTCTGGTATCTAGAATGTCTGTCTCCTTAGTGCTAGATATGTTACTGTGCTCCCAAGTTAAAACAGTAACCACAGAGACCAATATGGAAAAAAAATCATGATAATTTCTTTTAGTGCAGAGTGACCTGGAAAAAAAGATTTTCCCACATTTAACTCAGAATATGATCCATACTAAGGAGTGCCTAGGGCAGCAGCAAGACAAATAAGGTTGTGTAGGACTGCTTTTCCTATACTGTTAATGTATGATGATTTAAATTACTGCAGGCTCTTTGCTACTCCTGTGTCACTTGTGCTGGTAAAAGATCCCTTCCTTTTCCAATCACAGCTTGAGTTCTGAATAAATATCTGGCAACACATCATCAAGGGTAGAGCTAAAGAAACATCCCACTTCAAATGCCATTTTGCCTTTTCAAAGCAAAAGATGTGTGATAGTCCTATTTGTGATCACTACAAGTACGAATGTGAGAGCAAAGTGCTGGCCTAAAGGAAAATAAACAAACAGGTCAGAGGGTAGTTTACAAGATTTTCTCATCTAGTCAAGAAGGTCTTGACCCCTTGTCTAACTTGAGTAATTGGTAACAGTGGGACTCTTTCAATAGGAAAAAGAGTAGATTGAAACAAAATAAATATGGGAGGACTGTCCCTACTAAGGTACTCTAGAATTACTCTGAGTTGTAGTAAAAAACAGAGAAGGGCAGCTCTACCCTCCAAATATCTTTATGTGAAGATAAATGATAATTAATTAATAACCAGCTCTGATAACAGCATCACAAAAAGGTTAAGTACCAGTTTATTTGTAATATTTTGACCCAGCTGTGTTTTCATAGATTGCCTCCACTGAACCAAAAGAATGGCAGTGTGTTATACGTTGTCTTTCCATGCTCACCACCAGGTAATTTAAGTGCTTTCAGTCCTATTGTCAGCCATACCTACCATAGTGCACTGTATTGTACCAAAAGATCTTCATATTCCTATGTTAATTTTTATTTGTTATATTTCTAGCCAAATACATACGAGATATAGAATATTCTGTTACCATTGTTGCTTTTCCAATTAAACCAGTATAAAAACATACATTAATTCTGGTATATCCATTGTCCTGCTTTACAACAGCTACAGACATTTCAGCTGTTGAAGAAGTAATGCATCCTACATATTCAAAGATTTTCTGGAACTATGCTTCTAGGCATTTGTTCAACAGCCAAATTTACTTTTGCAGATATTTATTGTTTAATTTTTATTAAAATGCATTTTAAGAAAAAATCACTGAGAATTTCAGGCACTCTACAAAGCTCCAAAATCTGACCAAAAGATCAGGCACTGTTCCTTTTATGTCATAAATATAAGTATGTCGTTTACCATGCACTAAGGACAGTTAAGGAATTTTTAGACAGTCCTTAACAAGTAAAAATTGGCCTTGGGAGGGTGGGGCAAGGAATGGGAATTACAATATGAGTAAAGAAAGCTTTTACCTTTAATGGTTGTTCCAATGTTGAAAAAGAAATAACTTTACAGGTTTTAATCTCAGAGGAGCAGTTAAATGAATGAAGATTTTCATCATAAAGTGGAAAATATTTGGCCCAGAAAAATAGATGTATCTTTTAGAAAGGGTTTCAAAGTGCCCTACTTTTTATTAAATCAGCTTCTGTAATCTTAATTTTAAAACATTTTGCCATATTCCCAAAAATTACTGAGGGGTCTTCCTGTCTTTCATTTCTGTAGGTCATTCTGTAATATATTCCATCACCCTTGGGAAGTATCTTTTTGGATATTCTAGAAAAGGCTTGACTCTTCAAAAAACTTCTTAAAGTACTTGGTTAAGGAGAGCAGCTTAACACAGAAGAAAGTAAAGGTACTTGTCAATTATGCAGACCTGAAGCTGTTCCTCCTAGCCTAATATAAATTGTGTTAATTTAAGGTGGCTGAGAAAAATTAAAGCCATAATAGCAAGACATATGTGCTTCTTATGAGGAGACAGTGAAGGGAACTCCACTGAATTACTGGAACTTCATTCACTAAGTGAGTTTGCTTCCTTTTATTTTATGGATCACAATGTCTTTGTCCAGCATACAGGACTGCATGCATGTTATTGTATCCTCTTTTTTGGGGGGCAGATATTCAAATTTGTATGTGGTATATTGTTATTTCCCACCTTGGTTACTGTTAAACTCACCTTTTCCAGTCTGTTTTATGTTGACATTCTCAAGCATGAAAATCATAGAAATAAAACTCCAGCCTGTTTGTTAGAGTAGTTTTTTCACATTTTATTGGTACAGTTTTTTAAAAAAAAAACTTTATTTGGGTTTGTACCTTTCCTCTATATCCCTATACAGACAAACCAGAAAAAAAAAACCCTCCATTTTTAAAAATTATTGATCTTTGAGATATATTATTCCAGTGCAAGAAAGGAAGATTTTAAAAAATACCCATGGTCCATGACAAAGTATAAAAGTGGATTAGCTAAAAATAGCCTAAAACTCATTTTCCAGATGATAACCCCAGGGATGAATCTGAAAGATTTGAATATGCATTTCCCACTCACCAGACTCCTCAGTCCCTGGTTGATCTTGGGATTATCACTGTTCACTTCCTTCTTCACCTTTACAAACAAACCAACCCTCTAAATACAGGAGATTGTGTCAGCAAATACTTTTTTTAAGCCAAATTCAAAATCAAGTGAGGTACTAGTAAAAATCCAAGTGATTTTAACAGGACATGGCTTAGGTTCTTAGGACATAAGACTGGTTACTGATACATATTTTCCAACTGGTAAAATTCTAATCCTTTCTGAGAACGCTGCATAATCCAGTAATGTATGAAATTCTTAGTAATAGTAATGCAAGCATAGGCAGGATACAGGACACAGGTTAAAGTACTAAAACTAGGTGCAAAACTAGTGAAAAAGTTAGGTAAAATATTTATGTGATGTTAAATAGCAAAAAGGTTAAAGACTTTTGTTGAAATTCAATCAAAATTATGTTAACAAAACAATATAAAGGAAATCTGGTTGTTTTCCATAGAACTGATTCTGAGTTCAGTGCTGAGGTCTGAATGGTTTTGGCCTGTTGAATTGTTATAAACTTGGCTACAAGAAACTTAAATTCAGAATATTTTTATTTTTGAAAGCAAAGATTACTCCAGCTTTGGGAAAGATGCCTAGAGCTAAGCATATGTAAGAAACCATGGTAGAACTCAAACTTTGCAAAGCTAAACACAATCTGTATTTTGGCTTTAAGTAACCTTTTCCCTAAATAAATTAAATATATAGCAAATGTACTACTCATTCTAAAAGAGTCAAACACAGGGCTTTTCTCCTTCCTTTGTCTACTTATTGCCTCCAAGGTTATTCTGGTTCTTGAGTTACTTCTTCTGCCTGTTCAGTTTTAATGTGGAAAGATGAATATAGCTCGCTGACTCTCAGAAGGACATTGAAGAATTCCCTGTATATACACAAAATTCCCTTTTCAATAAGCAAAATCATTTTCAGTCTTATCCAAGCAGTAAATGCAACTTCTGAGATAGAAACTAGGGCTTAAGTAACCATAGGACATTAGTAACATACTACATGATACCCTAAACACTTCTGCTCAAATTGCAACTTTTATTTTCTCTAATAGACTTTCATGCCATGTAAAAAGAATATATAATAATTATGGTTCAAATGTATTCAAAAATGATCTATGCAGTTCTTTACCCCAACAGAGATTACATGAAAGGTGTTAGTGAAAATACTGAACTATAATGATGAGATTTGAGGCAATTGACTCTTCCCAACTCTTCTGTCTTTAAGGGAAACCAACATAAATTTGAACTAGAAAAAAAATTCTAGTATTTTTTTAAATTTCCTTTTCGTTCACCCTTGTTAACAAATTAATAAAAATTACTCAAAGACCCAAAACTAACTTGATTTAAAAAAAACCAAAGCCCACAATTGAAAATCTTTGTGTTTAAATACATTGCATCCTCTTCTACAGTGAAAGGTTCTTTAATTAATTTGTCCTGCTTCTAAGTATTACTTAAAAAGAGTGGGCACAGGATTAGTTCTATTTATTTTCTTTTGAAGAACTGCCATAATAAATACAGTGTAACACATCATGGCTTGACATTTAACTTTTT
Source organism: Notiomystis cincta (assembly GCA_013398075.1). Classification (NCBI taxonomy): domain Eukaryota; kingdom Metazoa; phylum Chordata; class Aves; order Passeriformes; family Notiomystidae; genus Notiomystis; species Notiomystis cincta. Next base: position 49,904 of record VZRX01006430.1, read on the forward strand.
TTTTTAAATATGGGAATATGTCCTGTTTGGAAAAAAAATGTTATGACTCATCAATATAGATGGTAGACATATGAGCCCTAACAGATTTTGTGACTAAAAAATATCAATTGTTGAAGTAAGAAAGTATGTTGAGAGAAATACTTACGGAAGTGGGAAAAAAGTAAGTTAATGAGGAAATTGCAATCAGTCTTCTCATCATCAACCAGAAATAATTATCACAGCATGCTACCATTCAGCTGTTGATTAAAGGTATTTGCTTAATATATTTGAAATAATTATGCTGGTTCTTAAGGCCCTGTCAGCACTTCTATTAGAAACTATGTCCCCCTGGGTTTTGTACCTTTAAAATTTGTTCAGGGATGCATACAAAATTTCATTAGTTTGAATTATAGCACTTTTAGTCAGATCTGATCAAAATCATGTATGTATGTACTTTGGTATGCTTAAAAACCCAAAGTTCTACTCTTGCATCCTTTACACATTCTTATTCCCCAGTGAAGAAAAAAGAAATTACAGAAGCAAAAGAGAATGCAAGAATGCTCAGAAAAGATGCCTGGGATTTATATATATACAGTATATAAAATATCTAAGACTCTCTGCATACAATTATCATTTATGAATTAATGATCATGAATTAATTTTCTCTTGTGCTTGAAGATGTTAACTTTTGATTTATAAAATCTAAGTAGTAGTATTTGCACTAACTTTTTGCATAGAAATATGATTAACTTCTTTAGGCCAAGTTACACTCTTCATGAGGAGACTTAAAATTAGCTAGGACTTCATATAATTCCCAGTGCTGACATTTGTTAATATTCCATTTTATGTTGCAAAGGCTATTAAAATCTTCCTAGATTGTTTTTAGAAGAGCTAGACAGTTTTTTATTTAGTTTGTGGTTGTACTAATGACTTGGTGAACACATAACTCACTGTACCAAAAAACTAGTTTGTTCCTGCAGTTGGACAAATTTATATGAATATTTGTTGGAATTACAAAACACTAAGCACAAGTAATGAGTAAGATTTTCATTGAATTGCTAAAATATTGGAAAGAAGGATTAGGTCTCCTCTGTGCCTTCTCTCCACAATAAAACCCCTGCTCCTTCAGTCTCTCCTCATAGGAGTTACTCCCTAGGCCCTTTGCCAGCTCTGGTGCCCTTCTCTGGACACGCTCCAGCACCACCGCGTCATCCCCCATCATTGAGGGGCCCAAAACAGGACACGGAGCTTGAGGCGTGGCCTCACCAGTACCAAGTACAGAGGGACAATCTCTGCCCTGGTCCCAGTGGCCACACTCTTCTTGATGCAAACCAGGATGCCCTTGGGCTTCTTGGCCACCTGGGCACACTGCTGGCTCGTGTTTTTAGTCCTGTCTAGGTCAACTGTTTTTGTCCTGAGCTCAATTTTGAATGTCAATTCTTAGAGGTTTAAGACATTTTGCTTTATAAACAAACTCAACCTCCACCTCAGGACTAAGCAGAAGGATATTGGGTACTCAGTATCTGAGCATTTTTGATGACCTGTTCTTCTGGGCATCCTCTATATCCAACTTGCTTCTATCTGGCCAGAACTGTTTTCACCATGGTTGTCGCATTTAAGACCTTATTTTGTGCTGTGGTGAAAAGTCATATTTTCTACTTTTCCCTGCACAAAGATGGTGACTAGGAAGGATTTTGAAGGGTATTTGAGAAGGATTTTGTCCCTTTAGAATCATTGTACTTCAGCGAAGACTCATACAATTTAAAATTCCTGTATCTCATTCATCTCTGGGGTAATTTTACTAAAGTAGCTGATCCTGCAGTGACAATAACTGCTTACATATTTTTTGCCTTGTGAGTACAATATTTAAAAAATCAAAATTATTCAATTGGTCCGAAACTGAACATGTTTTTTCCTGCTGGTAAATCTATCCATCATTTACATAGTATTATACTATGGACAATATATTCCTAAATGTATATTCACTAAGAAGATATAATAATTCAAAATGGGTTTAAGTCATCTCACGTATAAAGATTCTGACATGCTAAGAAAAATGAAATAGTATTGTTAAAAGTAAATGTGCTATTAAAAAAAGGCAGCTGCAAACCAATGGATATGAAGTTATGAGAAAAAAGATTTTTTTAAAAAATACCATCATTTTAACACAAAATATATTTCAAATCAATGGAAAAATATGTCCAATTACCTGTTCTGTTCCTCTTGCCCTGTGTTTCTGTATGTTTGTGCAGACACAACAGAGGCAGAAGAATATAAATAAATGAAAACATAGTTTATAAAAAAAGTTAATTACATGAGTTAATGATTTAAAATTAGGGATGCAAACATCATTGTTTGCCAAAAAATTTCTGTAACAGCCTTTACCCTCCCCAATTACTGGAATTACAATTATTGTCTAGATTGTGCCAAAAAAAATCTAAGGAAAGTATTTAGAACCACCATCAGAATATTAATCACTGTTATTTGTTGGGGTTTTTGTTGTAAATGGAAAGGGACTCTCAAAATTTTCTTTTACATTATGTTCGCTTTTAACACTTTACTAACATTAGTTATATAATCGAAATTGCATTTTATTTTCATGAATAGTCCAAGAGCAACATAGAAGTTTCTTTTTATGAATCCTGTTCTTATAAATAGTTTAAAATCCACATTTCCAAACTGCGAAGCAAAATAGCCTTGATGTACCTCTCAATATTTATTTTTTGACTAGAATCCCACAGGTTTCAAAGGTCTATGCAGATAACTTCCCAGCCACAATTGTGATCATCCTGAAGTAGGCAAAAAAATTTAGGTTTCTGATCCTTTATTCTATCCTCATTTTGATTCAAATGAAACTACAAGAGATGCTACTTAGCCTTGAGAAGTTTCACTGGTTTTGCTTTCTTTTAATATTGTTAAGTGGCCATCTTACAAATATTCATAGCTGGATTAGCCCAGTATACTCATTTTAGCACACATTAGAGACCTGCATGTAAACATAGAAGAAATGCAAGTGAAACTGTTCTAAGTGAAGAGTATCTTTGCTGTTTCAGAGAAATGATCATATTGTTACTCTAAAATGTTTTAGAATGTTCCGTTGGCCCTATCAGAATTATCCCTTCCTCCAAAGCCAAAATAAAGGAAGATGCTGTCCCCAAGATAAGCTCAGTTAGTCAGAGCATGGGTTTAATAACGCCAGGGTCACAAGTTCAATCCCTATATGAGCCAGTCACTTAGGAGCTGGCTTCCCTGATCCTTCTGGGTCCCTTCCAACTCTGACTATCCTGTGATTGTCTACTGTGCCCAGGACATCTTTATCTGCAGCATTTCACAGCTATGCAACAAACTCACTGCTACTCAGCTATACCACTCACACAGTTATATGTTCCCAGAGAGTCCTTGTGCAGCTTTGGAAGGCTCTCACATGAAATAATTAAAATTACAATTATCTTCTTTAAATGGAAGTTAATTCCTGACATTGATGATGCTCTGAGCATGCACTACATGGTTTATTCATGATCTTATGCAATAAATCTCACTCTTGCTCACTCACTCTTGAACCTTTTTTCCCCATTTTGAGCTGTCTGTGTTTATTTCTAGCTGGCTATAACTAACTTCCCATAAAAAATGGACTTCTTTGGGTCATTGATGAATTCTTTTTGGGTGTATTAAGTAGCTTATATTACGTTATTGTTAAAAAACCCTTAGATTTCTTTTCTGTATTTAGGTAGCCTATATTATGTTATTGTTAAAAAACCCTTATATTTCTTTTCAAGAATCAACAAGGTTTCAGCCTTTCTTAATGTGAATGACTTGAATTTTACTGTTTATTAAACTATGAGGATACTTGTACAAGACAATATAATGATAAATCCATTGACCTTCATTCTTTTTTTTTTGTGTAGTCTCATAAGTATTTCTTAGTAATCTTGCCAAATTGCAATTATTCATGTCTTTTCCCACCTAGATTATATTGAGAAATTTCCATTAATTTGGGTCTTATCCATATATATATAACATATGGACTTGCAAAATTAGATCAATTATAAGTGAATAGAGAACAAAAAATATACAGTAATGTTCTTACTTCACTCTGGGTCATCTATACAACATCATAACTTAGATAGTCAAGTGATCACATTTGTCAGGAATTCAGCATGAGTTTCTCAAGTAAAAGAGCACATATTTGATTTCTGTCAAACTATTCATGTTTCAATGAGAAGTAGGTTACAGTGCTAGGCAATCATCAATAAAAATTTTCTATTCCTATTTACATTAAAATGTCAACTCCTAGCTTCACAAGGTCCATGAGAGAAGAGTTTTGTTACAGACAATTTGGTCACTTTTCTGATACTACTACATCATAAGTGCCAGTTTAAACACATATTCTATAGATTCAGTTTTAAGGTAACAAGAGTTGCCATAGTGTAAGTGATGATTTGTCATTGTTTTATTGTTGATATTTTATGTCACTGTCTCAACTGTTTCATACATTAAACTGACAGTGGATATTTTACCTGAATTGAAGGTAGGAAACGGAGAGTGAGCTGACTTGCTAGACATACACAAGCACAGAACAAGTACAGCACAAACTGAAGTCTGATTTTCCTTTCAGTATGTTCAAAATTCCAGAAATATTGAATTAATAAATACCTCCATGTCTTAGCTTTTAATCATCCATATTACTAGAAACAGAGTAGATGTCCAAAGAGCGTTAAATGTTTATAATCAATGATTTGTTGTTTCAGCTTTATTCTCTCTTTTTCCAAAAGAAAAACATTTCAGCCATCGGCATACCTAGGAGAGTCTGTCACAAAACTAAAATGCTTTATCTCTCTAGGCACTTAGGTTTCCATCAGTAAAGAGAGACCATGGAGCACATTATTGAAGGTGTTCAGACTGTCCTGCTGTAAAGGACAGCTTTTCTTGTAACCTCCTCACACCTATTTCTAGCTGCCCCACACTAGTTTGCTGTATGATCCAGGCTGCTGTGCATACAAAAAATATGCCTTTATATATTTATAAATTCGTTTGCATTTACTTTGTCAAACATGTTCTATCTTTAATGTGCAAGCAGTTCTGAGAAGAAACTAGGATGAAGACTCCTTCCTCCAGAACAGCTGGGAAATAATCCTTTTTTCTGCTCACACTCTCTGAATGTCAGGAATGCAAGTATTCAATTTCACAGTGAGAAAGTTTGTCTTCAGTCTACACTACATCTCACTGTAAAGGGCACATCTCAGAAAGTCTGCCAGAAGTCTTGCATCCTTCATCTATTTGAAAAATTTCAGTTATGATTTTATTCAAAAAGAAAGATACTGAGAGAAGTGCCTATCTGGTCTGACCTGTCATATGCAAAGAGGTGATTTAAAATTATCTGAGTTCCATCCATGGCAGAGAAGCAGTTTGTCATGGGTGCCATTAACCCATGATTTTATTTTCACTGTGAATTGTGTAGGAAGTGTAGAGGTATAAGATGAAAGGTTTAGACCATAGATAGAGAAACAATTCACAACTTATTCTGATACGAAATACTAAACATACTTGTTTCTTCTTTGAACATGATTAATTATTAATTATAATTTTGTCGTAATAATGTGGAAACTGCCAACCTTAAGAAAAGCACTCACATACAAGTGAGTTCTTGAGGTTTTCTTCCTTAATATATTTTCTAATAAACAATCACAACTCTGCAAAAATTACTAGTGGAGTATTAATATTTTATAGTGCATAGAATGGTACATTTTTATGTAGTTTCCATAACAACCAGAGTACAAGTTAATCTTAAATAATTTGCATTTCACCACGGTCTACATTGTGGATGTCTAACTTTGCATTTAAGAATAGATAAAAGAGAAGCATTTTCCTGAACAGCATAGTCATAAAAAGGTGTTATTTTTGTTAAATGGCAGATATGAAAAAATAAACAACTATCTATTTACTTAAGCAGGCATCTAAGTTTCTTTCAGGAAATTTAAGCATCTAAATATCTGCCATCAGGTGCAAAAAACTGCATCAAACTGCCACCATGTTGTGAGAGCAGAGAAAAATTAACACATTGAAAGTAAATGTTAAGTTGAAACTTTGGTTTAGTCTAGTGCTTTGGAATTTATGTTGTATAAATCTTAGTCGTTTTACCTCTGCATGTTTTTGAACTCTCTTTGAAAAACTGTCTCATAGTGTTTGTGTTTATCAGATATTGGAACACATCTTACTTGTATTTATTTTTTAAGAGAACAGTTCTGTCTCAGCTTCAGGTCAAATCAATTATCTGCAGTGATCTATTCACTACCTGGTTGTCTTTTATTAAAGTATCTCATTTTTTCTACTGCTGAAACAAATACTGTTTCTAGTTTTGGTTTGGGTTTTTTTTCATGAATTGTAGTATCTCTTAAATCTGTGTCTGTTTTTTTTAATGAATTATTTTCTTCTTATTTTATTATTTTCTTACAATTGTATTAGTCCTTGAACCTGTATTATTGCCTTTCATGGTCTGAATTGAAGACAAGTCTCTCCCTCTAGGCTATGCCCAAATTCTCTCTAAAAAACAAATTAACATGAACAAATGTTTTGCAAGGTGCTTTCACCATATTTATGATTGTAAAGAAGATACTTGTTCTACCTTCAGTCTTACACCTCTGTTCACACTGCTTATAATGAACTTTCAGCAATAGCATATACCATGAGGTCAATTGGGGAAATATTTTTAACTGGACAAGCACTAGTTCAATTTGACTTTACTATCCAGGCACTAACAGGTACATGGCATTGCTGAAGACTTTTATAACTGTCAAAATTGTCACTCTACATTTTAACCTGATTTAAACTAAGAACTTAGAGTTGTGCATAGTTCTCACTATGCTTGATCTGATCAAATATTAATTCTTGCCCAGTAGTTGGGTTTTTTTCCATGTGTGCAAATACTAGGAATACATTGTGGCTGTTCTGTACCTTCTTCAAGCATCTGAAGTTGAAGAGATTTCTAAAAGTAGCAAATATGTCTGAAATTCTTTGCTGTGAGGGTGGTAAGGCAGTGGCATAGGTTGCCCAGAGAAGCTGTGGATTCTCCATCCCTGGAGATGCACAAGATCAAGTTGAATGGGGCTCTGAGCAACATGGTCTAGTGGGAAGTGTCTGTGCCCATGGTCAGGGGTTTTGGAAATAAATGGTCTTTAAAGGACTTTCCAACGAAATCAATGCTGTGATTCTATGATTGCATGAAATACCTGCCTTGATTTTCATCTTATTGGAATGTTATGTTTGTTTTCATTTTGAGAAAAAAAAAAGCTGTCATTGTAAAAAAATATATGTGTGTTGAGAATGGGCACTATTCCTGGAACAAGCGTGATAATAACATCATGATAATAACATCAGTATCTTCATGATAATAACATCAGTAATCAACCCCAAAGAAGAAAAAGAATTTTTCAACTGTAGAGTGAGGAACTGGAGGGAAGGTTATGGTCATTGAGCATCTGCTGTGCTGAAGGTCTCATTCTTGACTCTGATATCAACCACATCAAGATGGTGATTATTTAATGTATCAAATGAACCTAATCTCAAAAGAATCATTTAGATTTGTTTCAACTCATGGCAGTAAGTGAAATAATGTAATCCTGGAATAGACCATTAAATTGAATGAAGACCAAAACACTACAGAAGCATGTGACGTGTATTTATATGATTTTCTTTCCAGTTTTAATTATAGCAAGCAACTGAAATTTGGAGGCATGTGAAAAACAAAGGCAAAAATATTGGTCTATGGTCTGTTGGCATGGAGCCTCAGCCAATGTAGGCCTGGTTAATATGAATGTTGTCTACTCAAAAGTCATCTTAGAGAAATCTGTTTACTAAAGGGAGAGGTTTTATAACTCTCTTGGGAAGTTTATGAGGTGTGTCTGCTTTTCATTCTGCAAAAGAGAGGGATAGACCACCACCACCAGAACTCATATGTCTGACCCACATGATTAAGGGCTTGTCTGTTTGGAAAGCCTCTTTTACTCCTGAAAAGTGGACTTTTAAATTGTTTTGTACAGGGGAAATTGCCCTTGCAAAACTCATCTAATGAGCATCACTAAAAGCTGGTAGAGCTGAAAACAACACTTAGAACAGTGAATTGCACTTTCCAGCTCCTTGGACATGACCAAAACACCAAGGAATGGGGGAGATTTATAGGAATATAGCCAAGGAAGGGGAGAAGGTGGGAGAAGAACCATGAAACAGATGGAGCACGGCTTGGCACACAGGGCTCTTGAGGACAGTGGTGTGAAAGAGGCTGATGCCAGTGGCTTTAGGATGTGAAATCTCCTTGGCTTGTGGCACCTCTGCTTTCACCTCCCTGTGGCCATCAGAACTGCATGCTAATGGAACTACCACAGTTCAGTATTTTAGTTGGTATTTCCCCCATCTGTACCTAAATGCTACCTAAGGCATAGTGTTTTTCCACAATACAGGTCAACATGTTGAAACTATAAAAAATATTTAAGCTGTATCTAATATTTACATTTTAATATTATCATTGCAACAAGCCACATAATTCAGGAGGTCTTAAATATTGACAAAATTAGTTCTGTTGTTATTTTTCTTGCTTCTCTTTTCTACTCTCTAGAAATAAATTATGTTCTATCTAGTGGTTTATTTATTTTACTGAATATTGGTTTTGTCTCTTCAAATAGTATGGAAACAACATTACTTTTTTAGTATTACTTTCCACATGCATTAAGCCTCTACTTATCTAAGCAGGGAAAAATTTTTAAAATATTTAAAATGACAGAATTTTTATGTTTAGTTCAGGTTTTTTTAATTCCCATGGCTTATAGATGTAATATAATAAGGCAAGGACATAAAATAGAGTGAACATGTTTTGCAGATAAATAAGGAAGAAGAAATAACTGATTCTGAATTTCTAAGAACTAGTCATTAATGATTGTCTCACACCTAGATATCAGCTATGGCTCCTATATCCCAGGCACAGAAGAATGAACACACAAACTATAAAATCTACATGTTTGAGAGTTTTCAGAATAACAAAACACAGTGTATACAACTCCTAATGTTTATTTGTTGGTTTTATCCTATAGGAGATCTTTGTAAAGCTGACAAATATTTCAAATGAGATGAGAATAAATTCAAATTCTATCCTCTTATGCACATTCTTTTATTTATCCAAATCTGATTAATATACATAGCATCAGCTTTTGTGCATGTATGTAAATATCTGTGTAGACTCAAAAGAATAACCATAATTTTCATATGACAGATTTCACTGTATATTCCCAGCAACATTTTTCAATGAACTCTGCTGAGTTTAAAGGAACTTTGACATCTATAGCCATTACAGCTAATAAGAAAACAGTAGAGAGGTTCACTGATTCCCATCTTAGAGAGGCAGAGTCTCAGTTCAGATGTTGCTGCTCCACAGTATTTCTAGGGGAATGCTTTTAGGAGTGCTTTCAGCAGAACTTAATAATCACTCTGAACTGTCATATTCACTAAAGCTACAGAAAGCTTGACCTTTAATCAAGAAGAAGGAGCATCACAAAACATCACTTTATTGTGCAGATAATGTACAATTCACAGTACTGCATATTACAGCTCCAATTCTTTGATGATTACAAAGCTTGTTTTTCACTCAGCTGCCTCCTATTGTAGTATTTTTTATTTTGAGATACTAATATGTTACTATTATATTTTCAAAGGAAGAAAATAGAGTATTACCAAAATTGTGAATTTAAAGGAACATTTAAAATATGTCTGTATATGGAGGTGAATTTTTCAAGTACTCCCTTTTAGCCCTCCCATCAGAGTACTTACAGAGAACTCTGGCCTTTTTTAGATAGACCATCTAATCTGGTGAGTTTATTAATCTCTCAATTTTTGTTAAAGATGTCTGCCAGTCCCTGTCCTCTTTTTATGTTCAATTTTGGCTATAATTCATGGATCTCAGCACTTAGGAATCTTCTATTCCATTTATGAATGTGTTCTTTTTTAGTTATGACATGTATCTTTACTTCTAGATAACATTAGACAAACTTGGATGACAAGTAGGGCAATATACAGTTTGCTAAGAGGATCTGAAGTTGGAATCTGGTTATTTTCTAAATCTTTCCCTCCATTTGTTTTCTGTGACTGACCTTAGGGTAGTTTTGATCATGTAATTTCAGTCACTGATGGCTACTTGAATGTATGCCCAGCACAGTAAAAGACAAAAATGCTGTGTTTATAAATGAGGGACATTATTTTAATTAGATATGTAATTGTTTTTTCCACTTTAATTTAGAGTAGGTTGGGGTTTATATTTTTTTCAATTTTGGGTCCAAGGGGACAGAAAAAGACAAGTTTTACTTGCTTTATGAAATAAAGTCACATACATTGGTAAATCGAAATAATTTTAAAGATATCTCTTCATATCTGTATTATGGCCTATCATATCTAAATTTTATTTTCATCTGTCTTCTTGTAGATGACAAACAAACATGATTAAGCCTTCTGTGAAAAAGTTATTCTTTCCAGACACACCAAGGACTCAAGCAAATAACAGCACAGCTTTCAGTCTTGTAAAGCTCTGCCTCTAGTGTTCCTCTGAGAGCTGAACTGCATCCACAAGAGGAATCCAGGAAAGATTTTCTGCATATGTCAAATAACCTGTGCTCAATCCAATACGTAAAAGATGTTATTTTATAAGTAAAATCTGTTATGGAAATTACTTTAATGTTATTTTCTTTTCTGTGGAGTTTATTGTATTACATGCAAGGATTACACGATGCTGTCTGGGCCCTGAGCTTTATTCTGGGGTGCTGCTGGAGGGGCTACAATGAGGAGGTACTTGTTCTTTATTTAATGCTACTGTTCCAAGAAATCAACATCTGAAAAAGTAATAAGGTTCTAGGACATTCAGACTCAAAGAAGAAAGAATTTAGGTTTTCCTCCTTACAAATATGGCCTCACACCAGGTGACAGTCATACTTAGCTGGCACAAGTTGTCTCCATCTGTCTTCTGCCTAATGAATATTTAATCACTTTTCTGTGAACCACTGAATCTTTAATTTAACTTTAGTATACACATTTCACCCATGACTGCTGAAAGTTTAATACAAGAACAGTCCTCCTAACAGGAACTCCAGCTCATGAATCCTTCTTTCTGTCTCTTGAGTCCTCAAGGTGAGTGTTTTCACCTCAAGGCAACCCCAAGATAGGAACATTTTGTGGGCTGCTGAATGGCACAAGTTTGAATTTCTTCAGGAAGTCAAAAGAATCAAAACCATATAAATCAATTCCTGAGTGAATGTTCTAGCCTAGGCTATTACATGAAATGGAATTGCTATCACCGTTTCTGGAGATGTTTTAAAAGAATGTTCTGTCCACAATTGTGCTTTGGGAAAAGTCTAATTCTGCCCTGTACTCTGAGTGTTTTAAGACCGTCTCTGAACCAGAGGTCCTGAGAGGTTTTTTGGTAGACATAAACCAAGTCTTTGTTATTAGATGTACAATAAATGCATTACTTCATGATACAGTGCATCTCAGAGACACATAAAGCAGAGTAAAGGACTTTTAGGGACAAGAAAATAGCATAACCCAAGGACACGAATATGTGAAGGGACAGTTTTTCACTTTTCCACTTTGATTTTTCCCTCAGGCTTGCTAATGATTCATGTGTCTGCTACTTTTCTTTTCGCTGCCATAACACTCTTAAGAAAGGATATCACATATAATAACTGTGGTCTGGTCTGTGTATTATCTCCTAAACATTTAATACTAGACAATATTCAATCCAATGTGGTGCCTGTGACACAGAGGAAGAGCTACTGCATTTGGTTTTCACAGGCAAGAAAGAAGCTTGAAACAGCTTGATCCAATCCTATTCTGAATGTATTAAGTCCTCAGATGTGATCTACATTTTCTTTGAAAGGAGTACCTATCTCCTTTTTTCAACTGCTGCATCATATCCAGTAGTTTAATGTTGAAGATTTTTCTTGAAGGGGATAAGGACTCGATTAGCTGATGGCCTGTGGATTGGTCTTTGGGCAACATTATAAAGAAACAAGAAAAATTTCGTTTTCAGGCCACTTCATATTTCTTCCAGTTCACCTCCTTCTCTTGGATGGTATTATCAGGTGGGATTTCAGAACACAGGTCTCTCACCATCCATATTAGCCCTTAGGACGATGATGAATCATTACTTCCACAACCTTTATCAGTTTAGAACCTGGAGGAAACAACCTAGTTTCTAATTTTGGATTGATTATCTTGATTTTAAAATATTTCTTATTGAAAATATGTTCATTAAATTAAGCTGCATTTTAATTCAACAAAGCAAAATTTTTCCAGAGTCCTTATTCTATTTTTAAAAGCAACAAAATACATATACAAAATACATATACAAATCTGGTGCCACTTGTCTCCTGTAATATTTTGGTATATAAATTTCTTCTGCTCTTTTTCCACTTTGACTATTACAACAATTTATGATCTCATTTCAGTTTTATCTCTTTCATCTGCCCTTAAAGAAAGTTTTTCAATTCAGTACTTTCAGTTATTGATATATTCCTTCTTCTTCCCAGTAATACTTCATTTTAAAAGGAGAATGTAGTGCTATTTTCCTCTTAATATTCTATAGGAAATAAACCTGTGATATAAACAAAACCATAATATATGTATAGATAGCCTTAGGTTGTTGAAACTTTTGCTTATTGGATTTTTAGGAATACTTGTATTTCTAAATGCTGAAAAAAATCTTATGTTTTATTACTAATGAAATGTTCATTTTTATTTACTTTTATTTCATCTTTTGTTCAATGACAGAATTGAAAGTGTTAACAGAAAAGTTAGACTTCGTTTTGCAAATCCTGATGTAAATAAATAGTCTAGATTTTTATCTGCAGGGTCTAGGAATTCATCTTGTTTTAACATTCATTATTCTCTTTGGTATTCCATAAAATCTGAAAGACATGGGTGTTATTGAATTGCTGTAAATCATGAAGCATATGTAAGGAATCTTTAATGACAATGTAAGCATGAAGAAAACCCATGTATTGTACCACAGCAACTTCTTGGAGTTGATTGGGCAGAAATATTCTCTTCTATTGCTAAAATATGTGGGGATACAGTTTGAATTTTTACAAAAACTGGTTTGTATATCAGTTAGGATACTGAAGTGATGAAAGCTAGCAAAGAAGTGACTTTGATACTCCTCCTTCTCAAATTAGAAACACTTGAAAGATAATGATGATGCTGATGATTATGATGATGATGATGATCGCCATCATCATTATCATTACAATTATCATAATCATTATTTACTAATTATTTGTAGTGCATGTTTAATCTCTGTAACACCTTTATTTAAATGTGAGGTAAAAAAATGTGTCTGGAAAGCATAAATAGGGAAATATCCTAAATAGAGATGTGGAACTAAGTGATAAAGTTGAAAAAATGAATAAAAGAATTGAGAATACTCTGTATGCACACAGGAAAGTCTGTTCTTTAAAAGGATTAACATTATAAGTCAAACACTCAAAAGTTAAGAAATGTCAAATCTCCATTTATGTGTGTTGCATACAGACTACAATCAAGTTATCTCATATTTCTATTAACTAAAATACATTGAGACCACTTGGTCACAGAATATTCATCATGCATCCCCATTCTTTAATGATTTTCTGAACTCTTTTCTTTGCCCCCAGTGTTACTGCAACTTCTTTCTCAAATTTAATTGGACAAAATATTGTAATGTTATGCATCTAGTTCTCTTTGTATTTAAGAATATCTTGTTGAAATGGTCCTTTCAGCATGTCATAAATTAGACCTGCTGCCAAAAAATTTCTTCCCAGACATGTTAGCACAAATGTTTGTGCAGATATGTTATGGATTTTGTTAGCAAAATAATTGTGGTAAAATCAAATCAGTTGTTCTAAAGTCCACAATTCACATAAAGATTATTTTTCCCAGAAAATCTGCTGTGCAGTTCTGTAGATCCTAGCTTAGGAAGAAGGATGGAGATAGAAAGGAGGGCTGAAACATTTCCTTGAAAACAGCATCAGCTTGTTGTTGACTTAAGATGATTTTATTTTTCAAGATGTCAGAACCAATATACTAACTGGCTTCTGAAAGAAGGGATAGCTCCTCTTCCTTTTTTCCCTGAGTTCTGCTGCTTGGCTGATCAACTGGTGGGCTTTTCAGGTCACTAAATCAGCAAAAATATTCTAAGGGGGCCAGATCACTTTTGTGCTGCCTCAGTGTATGACCTTGATGAGCAGGCAGACAGTGCAGGCAGAGCAAAGGAAGAGGCAGGGATGCACAAATGGGAGCAGAGATGCCTGACACCTCTTCTAGAGCCTGGGCATTGGGGTAAGCTCACCCTCCACAGGAAACCCTATCCTTGCTGCTGTGCAGATGTGACTGTTTTTCATAAGCCAGCCCTCAGAGGGTTTTCCAAAGTCTTAATTTCTCAAAACAAAACGTGCTTATCCCAGAAGATGTCATAACCCTTCTTCTGGGATAGCAATGCACTAAAGTTGGAACAGAGGACTATGAAATGCTAAAATTATATCTGTATTGACATGGCTTTGTTTAATTCAACAAAGACATTCGTCATGTAAGGAAAAGAAAATGTACCATTTTCCCACTTTCAGATAATTGACAGTGTCAGTGGCACCTATCCTCTCAGTGATTTACCTCCTGAAATACAATGAATAATGTTTTCATGGCACTATTAGCTGCCTGAGAAAAATTACCGATAACAGAGACTCAAAAACTGATCCTTGAGTTACAGTAGTGGAAATATAAGTGAGAATTTCCCATCCAAAAAGGAATCTTGGAGAACACTTACTGGAAATTTCCAACAGAGGGGTCTTCCAGGAGAATCTGTAATACTGAATGATTTCCCCATAAAAACACATTTTAAAATGTGTCTGCTTAAATCTTACTGGTGTTTTAGCTCCCTGCTTCTCTGTACAGGTCTTCATCTCAGAGTTAAACAGCCAAGCAAACCATTCTAAATATGTGTAATTGATGGCTTTTATATTCAGAAGACATTTGGAGTGTGATACTTTCTTATAAAGCATTTCAAACTACTGAAATCCACCATGTGAAAGAGTTTATTTTCTCTTCTAAGCTTCAATTTTGAGGTGTTCAAGTTGGGTAACTAATATGTGTTATATCTACTTCAATCAAAACAGAAAACTATAATAATAATCAGAGCAAGTTTATTTTTCTTTTTAAGAAAATACCTACAGATACCAATGTATTATTCTCTTATACAACACTTGTTTTGATTTTTGGTCTTTTGGTTTTTTTTTCATGACACAGAGTTTTGAAATAATACTCTTCTTGACAAAAATAGAGTAGTGCTGTTGGACAGATCTTTCTACAATATGGGTCTCCATCTCAATCTTGACAGGTGTTATTAACATTAAAGAACATGTATTTCTTACTCAAATGCACAGAAATTTCACTGGGAAAAATACACATGCACATGAGTAGAGGATGTGAGGTCTACATGCATTTTCTCTGTAACAGTCTACCTTCTTGTGTCATGTTAATATGATATAAATAGTATTTATTAGACCTTCTGAATTAAGGGAAACACCATCTGTCTTGTTAGATACAGCTTTCTGTGAAAGGATCTGCAATCAACAATTTGTGGAGATTTTATTCATCATAGATTACTTAAATAAGGAACACTCTTTTTTCTTCTTACAATTTATAATGAGAATAGAAAGCTCAAACTATTGAAAAAAGACATTTATGGTTTTGAATATACTACTTCAGCAATTTCTAGGGAGTATAAGTGTGAATAAATGCAATAATTTAAGTTCAAGGTGTTTACTGATGGCATAATAACACTGACATTGAATGAATTTTGCAGGACAGACAAAGGAAATAAATTGCTGAAACTGCAATTAGAAATGTGGCATAGTGTTTAGAATAAGAACGAGAAAAAATCATTGTGATGGTGAACATAGTGATTTTGTTTCTGACACCTTTGAAATGGATTATAGCATACTTGCAATTATGCAATATTTATGAGATTAATTTTTTTTCCTAAGACCCAGTGCCTTTGCCTTGACATGCAACAAACTACATCCCATCCGTGCACAGTTGATGTAGGGCTTCTTTGCACAGTAGGCATGTGTCTCTAATACACATTTCATTGATCTGATACTAAAAGAGAATTAGTCAATTTAAAGACACATTGTCAAACTGTCACTTTTCAATTTAAATCTTCCTTTATTGGCACAAATATCAATTTACTATACAATTTAACTTAAGAAGCATTGCATTTCTTAAGTCATGATCTTTCATTTTTCCTTCTTCACTTACTAGAACTGA
The DNA here is from genome assembly GCA_013398075.1 of Notiomystis cincta. NCBI lineage: Eukaryota > Metazoa > Chordata > Aves > Passeriformes > Notiomystidae > Notiomystis > Notiomystis cincta. Next base: position 66,212 of record VZRX01006430.1, read on the forward strand.
CAAGTATAATTTTTCTGCAGAAGAAATGAAATCATGTATTGAATTTGGTATTGATCTACTATCAGTACAGGCCAGAAGATTGCAAAAATTGTTTCCATTAAAATTCTGCTTTTGTTTCAAAAGCTCTGCAAGTTTTAGACTCCTCAATTTACAAATCTAAAAATTGTTCATGTGTGTATGTGTTTCAGCTGGGGAAATCCATAAGGAAGGGGGAAAATAGTAATCCCGAACAAATATCAGCTCTCTGAGATGTAGAAATATCTGTTGTTTTCATTAATAATTAATGTTTTATGGAATGTACCAAAATAAAGACCATCACTTTAGAAAAATAGTTTAACTGGGGAGAAAAAAAACAAAGAAGCAGATTGAGGGAAGTATGTTTCAACATTTAGTGGACTGTTCTGAGTAAAGTTATTCAGAATTTTCTGGAGAAAATTTATTTTCCTTCAGAAGTAGATATTTTTGGTGATATTTTTTCATTTCCTTCAAGTTTTCATCAGGATTTTCTTTCTGGTACATAACTGACCAGTAGTAACAGGTATAGAAGTTCCTAGTGCACAAGAGGCTTGTCCTGTAATTTGCTTTTATCATTCTAGTGAAAAATTGGATGATGTTCAAATCTTAGAAACTTCTATAAAGTCATGCCAGGAGAGATTTAATTTTTAATAATTACCCCTAGATATTTCTAAATAATAGATTTCACTATAAAATTGATCACAGAAGTGATATTATATGCACTATTCAGAGCAGTTACAGGAGGGAAGTTAGACTCCATTCATAGTCTTCATAACTGCCATTCTACTTAAAAATGAGAAAAGAGATGGTCCAGAGGGTCTCAGAAGCGATTTTCTGTGGGACACAGTGATGACAGTGGACTGAGGAAGTGAGTCAACTCAGTTCAGACTGAAAGATGACTTGTGCCCATAGATAAAATCACGCTGTGAACTAGGAATGATTTTATCACAGTTTCTGGTTCTATTTAAGACTCTTTAAGGAGCTTTACCGATATGAACCAGAAATGTCTTGATCCAAGCACCCCAAATACTCTTAATTTAAACAGGTTTGCAATAGTCAAGATAGCAAAGATTTATATTTTATTTCCAATGCTTTGAACAGTGAAAGCAATTAATTGCAGTATGTTTGGAATGGAATAAAAAATTACCAGGATTTTGGGAACTATTAATTTGAAGTCATAAAAGGCAAAAAGGAACTTTTAGTGCATAACAGAAAAAAAATTATTCCAAATTCTTCCTTTCTTATATGGTCAGTTAGACAAACCTTCCACTCTGGAACCTTGAAGGAAGATAAATTGCAATAATGGTAATAAACAATGGAAAATTATTTTGACTGTCTGTAGTTCAGACCAGCCTTGGGCAAGACATTTAGTCTTTCATAATTTGTAAATGCAGACCTGTGAGACAAACAAGTAGTGTCACACACAGGTAATGTTTCTTAAACTGTGTGCAAGGTGATGTTATATGAAATGAATATGGTGTTTTTCAGTGCATACTTAATAATTTAACTACATGTTGTTATCTCCCATTGCTTTAATATTTAATGAAAAAGAGTAATAATAATAACAACACAATGAAATATGTAAAGCTATACAATGTGTAATGTGTGTTCCAGTCCTTGCATTGGAAAAAAAATCCCACTGAAAGAGCTTGTTGTGTGATAACATCTTGCTGTAGGCCCAGAAACTTACCCTGGCCTCGAAATATGCACTTGCAGTCCAGAAAACCAAACACCTTGGGCTTCATTAAAAGCAGCATGTGCAGCATGTTGAGGGAGGTGATTCTGTCCCTCTATGCCGCTCTCATGAGACCTCACATTGAATCCTGTGTCCAGCTCTGGGGGCCCCAGCACAGGAAGGACATGGATCTGTTGGAGCTAAACCAGAGGAAAACCACAAAAACAGGCAGAGAGGTGGTGGACCTCACCTCTGAAGACAGGCTGAAGCAGTTGGGGCTGTTCAGCCTGGACAAGAGAAAGCTCTAGGGTGACCTTAGAGCAGCCCTCCAGGACCTAAAGCAGGTTTTCTACAAGTACATGCAGTGATAAGATAAGGGGAAATGGTTTTAAACTGAGAGTGTAGATTTAGATATTATGAAGAAATTCTTTAGTGTGAGAGTGGTGAGACAGTGGAACAAATTTCCCAGAGAGGCTGTGGATGCCCCACCCCTGGAAGTATCCAGGAAAAAGTCCAGGCTGGATAATGAATAACCTCGTCTAGTGGAAGGTGTCCTGCAATGGGAGGGGGGTTGGAACTAGAAGATTTTTAAGGTCCCTTTAAACCCAAACCATTCTATGATTCCATGAAAAATGACAAATATGTCTAGCCAATGATTCAAATTCTAAGAGATAATCTTGGAACCTTAGTGATAGGGACAGGCTTTTTGCTTGATTTCACTGACAGGTTAAATAGCTTCCTTTGGGCACAGAGAGTTTGAGATTTCTAAACGCTCCTCCACTTATTGATAACTGAACATTTGATACTGTAAATGGGAGGCTTTTTTTCTTGGACTGTAAGAGGATTTACAGCAGGTAATAAATTACTGTGTTCGACATTTAGAAATATATAGAGAGTAATCAGTGGCTGGAAGGATTATACAGAAGATGGCTAATATATCTTAACTGTAGTATAATAACCAAAACACAATAAAAATGCTCTTTCCCCTGCTTTTTTTCTGCCATCTGGTAGAAAGCAGAGCAGTGTGCCAATGTCTAGCTCTCCCTTCTGACCTTACTTTGCAGTTAAGAGGCATTCAACTAGGATGATAATGATAGCATGGGTACAGAAGAGGAAAATGGGGAAAATCATAAAGCAAAGTAGCAAATGTCAGACTGACAAGACTTTTATGTATTGCAAAGCCCACAAAGAGAAAATGTCTTACTAAATCTGACAGACCCACATTATCTTTTCTTTTTTGTTAGTATTTCAAATGCTTTTTTTTTTTTTTTTTTTTTTTTTTTTTTTTTTTTTTTTTTTTTTCTTTTTTTTTTTTTTTTTCT
>VZRX01006431.1:0-12331 GCA_013398075.1 Notiomystis cincta
TCTAAAATCTCATCTCAGGAGCTGTGATTTCTCTGGATACAGCAGGAGAGTGCTGAGGGCTGCCTGCTTTCCCTGTGCCACAGGGAAGGATGGCTTCATTATGAACCTCTTTCTGTGCCCCCTTCCCAAAGCCAAGCTCTTCCTCGTGGAGGAAAAATCAGAAGCACACCAGGATCCCCTCTAACCTTGACTGCAGCAACGAGTGAGAGCAGGGCAAGGAAACACAGGCACCCAACTCCTCTTAAACCTGGCAGAAAGGGTGAGCAAAATCCCAGGGACCAACAAACGGAGAACGCTTTCCTAGGGAGAGGCAGAGATGAGAGCCTGGCTTGTTATTTACTTCCTTAATCTCTCCTATGGGGATGGACTGGGAGAGCTGGGGGGGCTCACCTGGAAGAGGGAAGGCTCCAGGAAGACCTCAGAGCCCCTTCCAGAGGGGCTCCAGGAGAGATAGAGAGGGATTTGGGATAAGGGATGGAGGAACAGGACACAGGGAATGGCTTCCCACTGCCAGAGGGCAGGGTTAGATGGGATATTGGGAAGGAATTCTGCCCTGTGAGGGTGCTGAGGCTCTGGCACAGGGTGCCCAGAGAAGCTGGGGCTGCCCCTGGATCCCTGGAAATGTCCAAGGCCAGGTTGGATGGGGCTTGGAGCCACCCGGGATAGTGGAAGGTGTCCCTGCCCATGGTAGGGGGTTACACAAGATAAAGTCCCTTCCAACCCAAACCATTCCATGACTCTATGAGGAAAATGCCTCTCCTGGCTTCACCAACAGCCCCTGGAAGGATCTCTCGGGCAGGCAGGTGACCAGGAATTGCAATGGAAATACAGACCCGGGCTCAGGGCTGAGGGAGGAAGGCTCTGCTCCTTCTGTGCCTGCTCAGAGCCGTGCGAACCACGCTGCAAACAGCAGCTGGGCTCTCATCCTGGCCTCATTGTTCCAGAGGCAAAGGAGAGGAGGAGAGAGCCCTTGTGCTCGGCCATTTGATTGGGGAGGTTGCCATGGAAACCGCGGTGTAATTAGAGCCTCCCTCTCGCTCTCGGAGGCTTTGGTTGTGCAGGAGCTGGGCTGCAACATTTGGGGCTTTTCAGCTCTTGCTGGTTCCAGAGCTAGGTGTCCTCTGGAATGGGGCTGTTCCAGCAGCGGGACCTCGCCTCGGGAGAGATGTGCCACGGGAAAATGTTTCTTGCCTTCGGACAGCAGCAGTTTTTGTGGCTGAGCAGCAGCCAGGGTTGTCCTGCGCTGTGCTTTAGTGCCTCTCCTCCAGAGCAGCAGGGATAACGGCTGGTGGCCTCCCAGGACACAGCAGCATGGAATAATGGGACGGTCACTGCTGGAAAAACCTCCCAGATCATCAAGTCCGATCTTGAGCCAATGCCCACTAAATCACATGGCCACATCTGTTTGTTTTTTGAACACTGCAGGGATGGTGACTCCACCACTGCCCCAAAGCCTGACTGCTCCTTCAGTGAAGAAATTCTTCCTAAGATCCAGCCTGAACCTCCCCTGGTGCAGCTTGGGGCCATTTCCCCTTATCCTGTTTTTTATCTCCCAGGTAGTTTTTCCTGGGAGAAGAGGCCAGGGACATCAAGTGGAGAGGGGCTGGGATGTGCACAGGTTATCTCTGCTTCCTCATAACATGCTGGGTTTGAGCTCTTCTGTCTGGCACAGAAGGAATCTCTTAAAACAGAATTGTTTTTTCCTTCCTTTTCACAGACGTAGCCAAAAGCTCAGGGTTTTGCTGGGTTTTTTGTTTTGTTTTGTTTTGTTTTTAATAAACCACCCAGCATGGGATGAATCACTGTTTTATCATTCCATCTCTCACATTCTTCCCCCAAATGGCACAAGATAAGTTGTAACTTATTAAAATCAGACGAATAGACTGAAAAGCCTCGCCAGCAGTGAGGGTTTCTTTTCCTGCATAGCAGCCAGTAAATTATGCTCTACACTGTAACGGAGCAGGTTCATTAAATTGGACCACTTTGATGTTATCTCGGAGGCTGAGCTGCGGGGAAGTCTGGGGAAACACGTGACACTTCAGGGGGGGAAAACACTTGTTTTGTTCATTAGGATGCATTCAAGCCTGGCTGCCTGGGAGCCAGGCATCACCAACTCAATAAAGCCGCTCTGATTTCAGGTGAAAAGCAATATCCATCCTAACAAGGCATCTGTGAGCCACCCTCAAGCTCAGGGTTTTTTGGGTTTTTTTTTTGCAAAGACCTCCAGCAATAACCCTCATGGCCAAGTGCTGCAGCCCAGGGGCAAAAATTCATCCCACCAACTCCTGGCAGAGCTTTGTATGACACAAAGAGCTGCAGGTGCCTGCTCGGGGAAGCCCTGAAGTGAGAGTGCTGTGGTGGGAATAATGTGGTGGCTCACCAAAGGGAAGGGACTGGCCACCTCCTGAAAGGTCAGGGTAAGGCTGGATTGAGAAGTGATATCTTTGGTGCAGAGGCTTTGGAGAAAACTGCTGCAAACCTACTCCTTCCACTCCTTGCTGAGCCGTGGAAAGGAGCTCTGGTTCCTCTGGGGCAGGCAGGCACTAAAAGATCCTGTTTTCATATGGATGGGAGTGTTAGCATTTAAAAAACCTGCCTGAATCCCACTGATACTCATTACAGTGGAGAAGTCTGATCTTGCCTTGAAATAATTGAACTTGTCTCTTGATATCTCAATTCCAAGAGCAGGGTGGGGAGAAAAGCTGGAGCTGGCTGTGATGAGCAGGTCCAGCTTTCCCTGCTCTTGGTCAGAACCAGAGGAGGGTTGATTTTTAATGACACCGTGCAAGTAGACAAGTTAATTTAGCTCAAACAGGGAAGGTGATAAGGAGAGAAGAATGAAGGATCAGCATCTTGGATGAAATTCTCACCTGGCAAAGGTGAGGGGACAGGGGAATGTCCTGTGAGAGACACCAAGGAGGCTTAACTGGCAGGAGAGGCAGATGGGGAATGATGAGACTCTTTCCCACTACACATCCAGGGTGCAGGGTGAGGATGGGGCTGACATCTTCCCCCCCAGTCTGTGCATAGCTCCAATGTGCCTCCTGCATTCCCAGAAAATGCAGATGTGCCTGTTCTCTGATGGATCTCTCTCATCCCTGTGAAACACTGCAGACTGCTTCAGTAACAAATGTGAAAAAAGGCAGCTCAATTACCATTCCCTTCTCTTTATATAACAATTTATTTTGCAGCCTGATTGTCAGCAGCAGAGGCAATTTTGCCATCAGCTTTACGGAGTCTCCCTGCTGGAAAAAATAAAATAAAATTTAAAAACCAAACAAAAACAAACAACAGCAACAAGAACATTTCAGGGCTGCACGGTCAAACGCTCTGATATTAAATTGTGCTGAGGTAGAGCTCACTTCCAACAGCAGAATTCTGGGAGTTTTACATAAATCCTCAGCATTTCACAGGAAAGTGATGGCAAGAAGGTGATGGCAGCACTCCCAGCACACCCATCCCTGCCCAGGCTCCTTCCCAAGAGGGCTTTGTCCTTGCCCTGCCTGGCTCCTGATTTCTGCAGGACCCTGGAGGTCGCTGCAGGACCCTGGAGGTCGAGCACAAGCCCTTCACACATCCCAAGGAAAACGTGGAAAAAGCACATATCCAGAGCTGGAAAACTGCTGAAGCCTGTAAGAGTTGAAATTAAGGTGGAGAGCAGCAAAGTGTCTCCATCATGGGAGAAAGGTGGTGGCTGTCCTCAGGCTGTACTCACTTCCCTGGGAAAACTTGGCATCCAGGCACAGTCTCTCTTACTTTCCAAGTGTGGTGTCCCGAAGGAACACAGCTCGTTTGATCAGGCTGTGCTTTTCCTTCCCAAAGCCACCCACTGCTCCTCTGGGGGAAGGTGATGGTGGAAGCTTGTTCCAGATTACCTCCTCCCATCCCACAGCTTCCCGAACCCTCCAGCAAACCCAGCTCTCCATCTCCAAAGGGTTAAAATCAACAGAGCTCAGAGCCCCTTCCAGGGCCTAAAGCAGCTCAGGGAGAGCTGTAGAGGGACTTTGGATAAGGGATGGAGGGACAGGACAGGGAATGGCTTCTCACTGGCAGAGGAAAGGGATGGATGAGATATTGGGAACGGATTCTTCCCTGTGAGGGTGGGGAGGCTCTGGCACAGGGTGCCCAGAGAAGCTGTGGCTGCCCCTGGATCCCTGGAAGTGTCCAAGGCCAGGCTGAACAGGCTTGCAGTAACCTGGGATAGTGGAAGGGGTCCCTGCCCATGGCAGGGGGTAAAACAAGCTAAGCTTTAAATTCCCTCCCAACCTAAACTATTCTGGGATTCTGGGATTCTATTTCAGTGCAAAGACACAAGAGATCCAAGCTTTTGGAAACCTTTGCAGATCCCCAAATCCCAGCCAGAAGAGCTGACAAGGTAATTTTTGTTTTAATGCTTTGGAAACGAGGGAATGCAGCCCAGAACTTGGCTGGGTGACAGTCACTGGTGCTGGCGAGCAGGTCACAGTAAAAGTGTTTTTAAAGAGAAATGCGATTCTTTGGGTATTTCCCCGTGGGTGTTCCTGCCATTCCCTGTTATTTCCGGATTGCAGCAACTGAGTCACTGCTGGCTCTGGAGGGCTGAGAGAGTTCAGGAGGAAAACGAACAGGTCCTGGTGTCCTCGGTGACCTCTGCAGAAAGTCAGAGCTGGAGTTTTGCACATGGGATGAGCGAAGGAATTTGTCAAAGACCTGAAAATGGTCTGAGATCGATGGGAATTAACAGCAGAAAGGCTCAGAGCAGGGATGGGAAGTGAAAGGGGAGGGGGGGGAGTGAAAGGGTGGAGCCTTTCCCTCTTGTTAAAAAAGGTGTAAAACCCGAGGATTTTTGTGTTTTGCACAAAACCTTGAAGCATCTGTCCTTAATTTTGCCTAGTTTTAGAAACCGTTAGCGGGGGAAATTAGGGGGGAGAAGCTCCAAGTTTTAAGCTCCAAGCCCTGAAGTCAAACCCTCAGAAAACGTGGAGCAGCTCAGGTGGAGCAGCTTCAGGGATAAGCAGCAGTGCCCGACCCTGTTACCCAAACAGAAGCCAAAGGCAAAGGCAAAAAAGCAAATTTTAAATCCAACAAGCCCCCAGGTCATGATTTTCTAAGCATCAGCGTGGGGCGATGGAAGAGGTGAGGCTGATGGGGGCATCTCAGGAAGAGGGAGCTGTCCCAAATCCTGGGACTGCCTCCACACCCTAGACCCAGCCAACTCTTTCCCATAAATCCTGTGCAATCCCAGGGTACCCATGATGTGTCCTCTACCAGCAGGCAGAAAGTCCCCAGGGTCACTGAGGCCTTTGATGGGTGTCACATCAAATGCTGGGACAGCTCTGGGAGGGTCCCAGGAGGGGCTTTGGTCGCTAAACCTGAGGCAGATCCGAGTCTCCTTCAGAGGGAAGGCAGAGAAAGCAGCAGGGAGTGCAGGACGTCTCCATATTATTTTTCTTCCCAGCCCAGGCTCGGTGCCAGCAGTGCTGCTGGAATAAATAATGGAGCATGATGACAGGGACATTTCTAAAGGAGAACAAATCGCCAGACTCCTTTTCCCAGCTTCTTTGCTCTGGTCTAAAATGATGCTAATGAGGGAGGTCAAGCCTTTTCCATCTCTCCCTGCTGCACAAGCTGGACATTTATCTCTTTTGACAAAATAAAATAAAAAAAAAAAAATCCAAACTGCTAGAGAAGACTCTCATTTTTCAGCTGGCATGTCCCTTTCCAGGGAGGAGAACTCCTCCAGGAGCTGGATGATGCCCTGGGAGGATGCCCCAGTCTTTCCCCACTGCAGGGATCAGCTGGAATGTTGGATCCCACGAGGTGCTGTCTCCTCGGGGTGTGCTGGGGACATCCTGCAGTGCTGGTGACAGGGCCAGCTGCCCTCGGGGAGCTCAGCAGGACACAGCAGGGATAACTTCTTGTCAGAGAGCCCAGCTTGGTGTGACAGCACCTTTTCAACCCCGACCTCGTATCCCAAACATCCCATTTTCCAGTGATCCATGTGGGAAGCACTCCCATTTCCAGACCAGCAGATGCCAGGCCACGCACACGCCGGACTCTGCTGAGTGTTTGGGTAAAACTCAGTGCATGTTCACACTCCTAAAGTTTGGAAGACAACCCAAATTCCTGGGAGACCGCTGCCTTGCCTTCCTGCTGTGGTAGCTGGATGTGGCTCAGGGGTTCCCAGCTTCACTGGAGCAACCCTGAGACTCCCAGCTCCTCCTCTCCAGGCAATGTGGATGTGTCCAAAGGGCTGTGATTTTGGGTCTGTTCCTCGGGGGAAGATGCTGCCTCTTCCAGACAGACTGGATGTTCTCCAGGATGATTCCAACAGAGCTGGCAGGGACAAAGCATGGCTCAGGCAAGAGGAGTTGATTCCTCCAGGGTGCAGCTCCTCGTGGAAGTAGCTGGTGGGTGTTGAAATGTGCCCTGGACTCCAGGGAAGCTGAAAATGGTTGGAGAAGCAATTCTTGGCAGATCGTAAATCCCAGAATGGTTTGAGCTGGANTGGAGTCCATACTTGGTTACAGTCATGGTTCACACTGGAATGTTTGCCTTTTTTAACAGGAGAGCAATGATTTTGTTGCAGTCTAACAAAACAATCCCTGTGGACTCATTTGTGTCTTCCTTCAGTGCAAATTCCTGAACAAACCATCCTGAAACTGCCATCTTCCACCCTCCTGCAGGGCCAGCAACACTGGCAGCCTCAAATACCCCAAGGCCCTGGATCTGTTCCCTAAAAATCATGGAGGATTGTTCCCTATTCATGGTTCTTACCTCTCAAATCTGCAACTAACTCTACAACCCTATTTTTGTTTTTTTACAAGGAAAGCCAAAATTAACAATGAATCGCCTCCCCCAGAGCTTCAACAGAATAATTTGAAATATCTCAGGAAATGCAGTAAGAAATAGTAGTGACACTGTGTGTCTCTCAGAAGACCTGGCTTCTTGCTTTATTCCCACAGATTGCTGGCTAATAACAAACCTCTAAGAAATATTCATCTTTTCAAAGAGAGAGACAGGAAAAAAAAAGCCTGAGACAAGTCAAAATTCCCTGGAGCCTTCCCATTTGGTGAATGAGCTCCGTGTGCTTGACACTAATTAATTAATTTCCTCAATTTAAATTGCTTCTTCTGCATCCTCAGTCTACAGGAAAACTTACACCAGACCTGAATGCATAAGAGGGGAAGCAGAGTTTATTTAAGGTATCGTTTAATAGCAGCAATTTTTTTTGTCTTTGGTTTTCTTTTTCCTGCATTTCATCTCCCAGNCAAGCCCACCTCATCCCACCCTCTGCCATGGGCAGGGACAGCTGCCACTATCCCTTGGTTGCTCCAAGCCCCGTCCAACCTGGCCTTGGACACTCCCAGGGATCCAGGAGCAGCCCCAGCTTCTCTGGGCACCCTGTGCCAGGGCCTCAGGGATTTCTCTGGCTGCCAGGTGGAGCAGTGCAGGACAGGTGTAAAATGCCTTTTGTCACCTGTGCAAAGCTTCATTAGGAAAGAGCAGCCACTTCCAATTACCCGTGCTGAGCCCTACTCTACTCACCAGGTGAGGTGAGAGCTTGGAAAATGAGGACTGGCTCCTGTGGGGCACCTCAGCATTCCTGGAGATCACCAAAACTTCTCCTGCATGATCAATAAACCTCTTGCAGCTGGGAATGGCTTTGGGCAAGCTCCTGGAATCCCAGAATGGGTTGGGTTGGGTTGGGTTGGGTTGGGTTGGGTTGGGTTGGGTTGGGTTGGATGGGGAAGGACCTTACAGCCCATCCCATTCCACCCTCTGCCATGGGCAGGGACACCTTCCACTGGACCAGGTTGCTCCTGGAGTCCATACTTGGTTACAGTCATGGTTCACACTGGAATGTTTGCCTTTTTTAACAGGAGAGCAATGATTTTGTTGCAGTCTAACAAAACAATCCCTGTGGACTCATTTGTGTCTTCCTTCAGTGCAAATTCCTGAACAAACCATCCTGAAACTGCCATCTTCCACCCTCCTGCAGGGCCAGCAACACTGGCAGCCTCAAATACCCCAAGGCCCTGGATCTGTTCCCTAAAAATCATGGAGGATTGTTCCCTATTCATGGTTCTTACCTCTCAAATCTGCAACTAACTCTACAACCCTATTTTTGTTTTTTTACAAGGAAAGCCAAAATTAACAATGAATCGCCTCCCCCAGAGCTTCAACAGAATAATTTGAAATATCTCAGGAAATGCAGTAAGAAATAGTAGTGACACTGTGTGTCTCTCAGAAGACCTGGCTTCTTGCTTTATTCCCACAGATTGCTGGCTAATAACAAACCTCTAAGAAATATTCATCTTTTCAAAGAGAGAGACAGGAAAAAAAAAGCCTGAGACAAGTCAAAATTCCCTGGAGCCTTCCCATTTGGTGAATGAGCTCCGTGTGCTTGACACTAATTAATTAATTTCCTCAATTTAAATTGCTTCTTCTGCATCCTCAGTCTACAGGAAAACTTACACCAGACCTGAATGCATAAGAGGGGAAGCAGAGTTTATTTAAGGTATCGTTTAATAGCAGCAATTTTTTTTGTCTTTGGTTTTCTTTTTCCTGCATTTCATCTCCCAGATTGGGTTTGGTGTCCGGGGATGCAGCAGCCTGGGGAATAGTTCAGCTATTTTTGACCTGCCTGGAGTCAGGGATGTGCTGGCAATGAGTCTGAAGCTCAGGAGGAGCAGCAGCCTGGTACAAAGGGGTGCTGCTCCCTCTGCTGAACCACGCCGGGATGATGGGAGCCACGCAGGAATCACAGAATTCCAGCCTGGCTGAGGTGAGAAAGGACCTTAAAATCCATCCAGTTAATGGGCGGGGACACCTTCCACTATCCCAAGTTGCTCCAAGCCCTGTCCAACCTGGCCTTGGACACTTCCAGGGGTCCAGGGGCAGCCAAAACCCCATCATTCCGATATTTATAAAAATTTCGAAGAAGACCTCATCCAGGATTGACCCCTAAAACCAGCCAGGAAAGCGCGTGGAGGTCGGGACCTTTGGGGCTGGCCACGCCCTGCATGTCCAGCGAGCCGGGGATGTCGCCCCCCGGGCGAGGACAGCGGGGACACTGCGGGCACAGCTCCATCCAAAGCCCAACGCTTCCCTCTAGCGACTCGGGAGCCAAAGAACAGGAGTCCCGCCGAGGCGGAATTCCAGCAGTCGTTGGGAATTCTCAGTTGCCCCTGGCACGGGATTTTTTTGCTCTCATCCTTTAAAAACCGGGCTCTGTAGATGGAAGACCCTCCGTGTGCAAAATCCACGAGGAAAACACTCACAGCTTGGATTGGGCTCAAAACCAGGGTGCCCAGAGAAGCTGGGCTGCCCCTGAAGTGTCCAAGGCCAGGCTGGATGGGGCTTGGAGCCACCTGGGATGGTGGAAAATGTCCCTGTCCATGGTGTGGAACGACTTTAACATCCTTTCCACCCCAAACCACTCTGATTCCAATAAATTCCTCATTTACACCCTGGTTGTGGCTACCAAGGAGCCCCACTGGCTAATTAAGGTGAACAAGCTGCTGCCTTTCTCAGCAGCCAAAAAAAAAAAAACCTCCCCGTGGGTCAGCTCACATCACTCTGTGTCATTTATTCTATTTATTCTGCACACCAGCTTTTTACTGACTGAAAATAGGAATAAAGGCATCCAGAACCCAAAGTGCCCATTAAATGGGGAAAGCATGGGAACACACACAGGGTCCCAGGCAATGAAATACACTTGAATTAGGCTCAAACTCATATGGGAAGAGAAAGGGCAGTGCTTTGGCAGACCTCAAAGCTGCCAGGTGGGAGGGGCTTCCTTGGGTCCCCAAAATCCCAAATCAAGGGATGTCCCTGGGCCATCACCAGGTGGCCCTACAAAACAGCTTTTGCCTGTCTTGCTGAGCCTCCCACAGCTGATTAAACCTGATTGCTTTTAGTTTTGTGGCTTTGGTGTCCTCAAAAGCAGGAGGGAGGCCAATGCCATCTGCATTTGCCAACATCCCCGTGAGCAAATTTCGGCCCTGGCCCCCTTGGGCTGGTTTTGACTCTGCTGCCAAGTACAGGGGGAGGTTTAGTCGGTATCAAAGTTCCCTTGGCAGCAATTTGTGGACACAGGAGATGCCCCTTGATGGGACAGCAAAACTCCAGCACTGTGACTGTCACACAGGTGGCTGCCGCTGCTGTCTGCCTGGCACATGGGGAGCATCCCACTGGAGAACTCATTCCAGGGAGGCACGGATTGCAAGGAGGGGAGGGTTGATTTTCAAGCCCTTCCCTTGGCAGGAAGCACAAGCAGGAGCTGTCCGCCCTCCTTGGGAATATCCTGTGGGAAAAACAAGAGGAGGAGTTTGTCCCCCGGCGTGGATTCTCCAGGGCAGCCCATGGATCTCAGGTGGCCTCGGGATGGGATAGCCAGTGCCAGGCACCAGCAGTGGAGTCTGTTTGGCTGCCAGGCTGGGCACAGCCCGGGGACAGCAGGGTTTGGTGGCTGTCTGGGAGTGAGAAACTGCCGGGGGATGGAGGTGATCCCTGATTAATCCCGAACACCTCTCATGTGACACATTCCAGCTGCAGAGCTCGGGCAGCGGCAGGCGTGTCCTTGCCCACCCGAGGGCAGGTCCTGTGCAGGATGCTTTAAGAGATTCCTGCTCCAGCTCTCAATCCTCTTCTCCAGCCAGCCAGGGAAACTCCTTGCCGACACAAAAGGCCGAAAGAGGGCAGCTTTTAGCTCGGATCCCTTCCCCCGCCCAGGTGTGCAGCCAGGAGCAGCACCGCGACGAGGACACCCACCCCAGCCTCTGGCTACATCCACTCCCACGGTTTGACCACAAACCCCCAAATCTCCTTCCCAGCCAATGTCCTCCTGTGGTGACCTTGCTAAGGCCGATCTGCTCCTCGTGCTCATCTCCCCGCTGTCCTGCCTTCCTCCCTTTGGGGATGATAAGCATCCTTCGGGCTGTAACTCCAGCCTCCTGAGGTGAACACGCAGCTCCAGCCCCATTTCTGCAGTTAAATTACATCACCTGGACCCTCCTTGATTGAATTACAGCTCCTCTGCACCCAGCTGCCTCTGGGATTGACAGGCAGGATGTGAAATCCCATCGGTGTCCACACGCTGCTGTGCCTGGGAGAGGCAAAGCAGAGCTACTGATCCCAGAGGCTTGGGCACATCTTCACAGAATAAAAATAACCCCAGAATGGTTTGGGTTGAAGAGGACCTTAAAGCTCATCCCATTCCCACGGGCAGGGACCCCTTCCACTATCCCAGGTGGCTCCAAGCCCTGTCCAACCTGGCCTTGGACACTTCAGGGATCCAGGGGCAGCCACAGCTTCTCTGGGCACCCTGTGCCAGGGCCTCCCCACCCTCACAGGGAACAATTCCTTCCCAGTATCCCATCCATCCCTGCCCTCTGCCAGTGGGAAGCTATTCCTCCTTATCCTGTTCCTCCAGGCCCTTCTCACAAACCCAAAGTTCATCTCCAGCTCTCTTGGAGCCTCTTTAGGCACTGGAAAGTGCTCCAAGGTCTCCTCCCCACGACGGAGCCAGTATCCGATGCTACAGTCACAGCTCTGCCTCTCTGAGGAAAGCAGGAATCAGGCAGCCCTCCCCTCCCACCCGGGTGAGCCAGGATACCAGATTCCCTCTGCCTGGAGGGGAATAACCCTTCCCCTCTCCAGCTGGGTAAATAACTACTCTGAAGAGCTTGAAACTGGGCTGTCCCCTCCCTGTCCCTGCCCACAGCAGCCAGGGGACAGCAGGGAGCCTCCCTGTCCCCAGCCAGCGCTGGACAAGCCTCATCCTTCCTGCCTTGAGGCTTTGTTTTCCTTAAGCCGTTGCTGCACAGGGAATTTGGGGATGCCTTGCATCGGTCAGATGTGAATTAGGAGCTGAGGTCTGACCTTTTCCTTGATCCTGGCGCATTTTTTCGCTAATTCAGGCTTCAGCTGAGCAAAGTAGCTGCGAACAACCCTGCACTTGCTGAAGAGGACAGAGCTGGATTTTCCCCTCGCTGGCCTGGCCATGGAGCAGCTCCTTTAAAAAAAAAAAAAAATCCCAACCCACCAGCCAGGAAATAAAACAAGGACAGGCGCAAATAAAGTGCTCTGACATTTTGGGGGGCTAAGCAGAAATTTGTGGTGCAAATCACCCGAGGAGGCAATTTGAGATGCTGGCGAGCCCTGGGTGATTCATGAGCCCTAAATCTCCACCAGCCTTGTGCTCTCCCTCTCTCTGCAGCGCTTGCAGCTCAGAAGGCTCCGAGATTTACTGCCCTGGGAATAGGTGCCTGGAAATTGAGGGTTTTTCTCAGCCTCCTCTGCTTATCACTGGCAGCAGAGCTAATCCACTTTCCTTTTTTTTTTTTTT